>CALYLW010000849.1:9283-61783 GCA_944989445.1 Ampullaceana balthica
CTTGTCCTTGTATAATAAATGCGTAATATTAAAATTTCTTAAATGTACACAAAGTATTTTATAAAAGTTTTTTTTAAAATTTTATTTTTTATTTCAAAAGCCCAAGTAACTTATCCTTGTAGATAAATACGAAATATTCCAGAAATGTACACAAAGTATGTATATAATATAGTTTGTGCTGCGGCGCCCACTTTTTTCAAAAGCCCAACAAACTTGTCCTTGTATGATAGATACGTAGATACGTAATATTAAACTACCTTAAATGTACACAAAGTAATTTTAAATTGAGGTTGTAGGGCGCCTAGGGCGCCCACTTTTTTTTTGGTCAAAAGCCCAAGTAACTTTTCCTTGTATGATAAATACGAAATATTCCTGAAAATTAAACAAAGTATTTATATAATAATTTTACAGTGCTAATCACCACACGATTTTTTAACTAATTTTAGAAAGCACCACACCAAATTACTGCACAAAAAAATAACTATTTGAGTCAATCAGCACTGCTTACAACACAAGATTTAAAAAAAAGCAGAGTGATGTCCCTTAGCGTTAGGCATCAGCAATAGTTGAGCGTAAATATTATATATATGATTATTATTAATTTTGTTTATTATTATTTTTTTCAATGAGTTTTCCTTATTATACACATAGCTCGTATTGTTGAATTGATAATATTTAAAGGAAATGCAGAGATATCTAGTTAGGGTGGGACTAATACTAATTAGCAACGACAGTAAGTAAACATTGGAAGGAAAACTCGTTTGTTCGTGGGCGGCATCAAGACTAAGCTAATTCAGGAGTAATTGGGGTTGTCCTGAAAAGGACAGTATGGCGAAAAAATAAAATGGGCCGGGTGGTTCAGTTGTTGATGATGTTTAGCTCTTGCCACCGGTGGCCTTCTGTGACTTTTTGGGCAGCAAAACGGCCTCGATGTTTGTCAGGGCACATCCCTGGGTGATGTTGACGACGGACAGGGGCTTGTTATATATATATATATTAACAATCCTCAAATCCTCTTTTTACATCGTTCCTTATTCCAAAATTAAAATATGAGCTAAAACAATGACGTTTATGTTAATTTTTGGTTTAAAGAATCTCTTTGAAGACGACATTTCTCGTAGAAAATGTCCTTCAAGACTGCACTTAAGACACATCTTTTCAAAATTTATTTTTAAAATTGATGAAACAACATTTCTTGTAAATGATTAACGTAGCTTATGTATAATGTATTGTAATTTTGTGTGTTTGTTGTGATATGAAAGTTAATTTAATACTTATAAGTATGTTATTTCTTTCATGTAAAGCGCTGTGAGCCCAGTTCCTTACTGGGATACAGCGCTATATAAATAATCAATTTATTATTATTATTATTAGAAACTCTAAGATCATTAAGTAGTTGACCTTGATATGAGTTTGATTCAACGTGTACTTTGATATTTCGAGCATCGCGAGACCTTGACACAGCGACATATAGCATTCCGTGCGAGAAAACAGCTGTCTGAAGATTTACACCTACGTGATCGAATGTCTGACCCTGACTCTTATTGATAGTTATGGCAGATGCAGGTGTAATCGGAAATTGACGTCGTTTGAAGGTGAAAGGTAACACAGTATCCGTCGGTGCAAGATCGATGCGAGGAATTAATACCAAGTCACCACGATTGCATTCTGATATAATCCTTGCTTTTATAACGTTTCGTGCCAGCTCTTCCACAATGAGTCTTGTTCCATTACACATACCCTTTTTCGGGTTCAAGTTACGTAGAAGCATGATGATGGTGCCCTTTTTTAATAAAAGGACATGTGGTGGCATACCCGATGGGGTCAACTCATTCAAGAATTCGGTTGGAAAATTGAGATTGTCGCTGGGGTCATCGCTGCTGAGTGAATCTGCTGAGTAATAAATCATAGGATCTCCAGCCAGCATATCAATGATTTTACGATTCATTGCGAGTGTCTGAGCATTTGTCGGTGCAACAATCACGCGCTTTGAAAGCTCTTCGAGTCGCATCTGTTGAACATTTCCAAATATTGTCTCAATGAGATCGTGTGTTGAAACCATTTGCTGCGGTATTTGAATTGCATCTTCATCAAAAAGTCCCGACACTGGCTCTAAATTTCCGGATCCCACTTGTAACAGCCACTGATTATGAGCGTTTTTTCCCTCGCTTCTCATATTTGTTACCAATGTCAATTGCTTGAAATGTCTCCATAATCTACTTGTTTTGTTGCAACACTCGATGATGTCTGTGCGAGTACCATGCGGAACAACAGGTAAGGTTTGACGAAAATCTCCTCCAATCACCAGAACCTTACCTCCAAATGGAAAGTTAACATCCATAATCTCGCGAAGAAGCTTATCGATGCAACGCAAGCCATGTTTTGACAACATTGTGATCTCGTCCATGAGAATGAGAGATGCTTCCTGTAATATTTGAGCTTCTGAGGATGTTAAGCGCATTAATGAGACTGACGTATCGAGCAAAGGAACTGGCAACTTGAATCCACTGTGGACTGTCCTCCCACCCTTCAAAAGCGTTGCAGCAATTCCGGTTGTCGCGAATGGCAAGACAGATTCATTTCGACCGCGAATGAATGACATGTGGGTCGTGTAAAGAAATGTTTTACCGGAGCCTCCCGGTCCATCAATGTAAAAACATCGCTGTGTGGCATTCACATCGTCCACTGCTGCAATTATTTGATTAAATGCACTGAGCTGTTGGTCGTTGAGAAGTGCAATTCGCTCTGCTCCATCTCGCGCCTCTTCGACAGCATCGTACGCCGGAGTGACCCCCAGTAAAATTTCCAGTGGGCTCTGGTAGCTTGAATTTGCTACATGATTTGCCGTGCTGCTTGAAGATGGCATTGATGTTGTGGAGCGCTTTGTTGATAGATATGGGCTCTGGGTCACGTCGCGCGTAGTCAAGAATAATGTCCGGTAGATGATCTTCCCACAATTTCGGAGCATCAGCAGAGATACAAAATACGCATATATAAGCGAACAGCTCGCGTAATTGGTTTGGCATAAGGTATGTGGCTCCATCTCTCAAACAATTTACCCATTCTTCGTCAGACTCAAGTAATCCTCGTGCTGATGCTGCTGCCTTGAATGTCTCATAAACAACACAATCAACCGTTCGCAAAAATTCAAAGCTGGTAGCTCCACGCACGTGAAGCAGAAGCATTCGTAAATAGAATCGCTCTTCGTCCTTAATTCCGACCGTATACATACGCGCTAGCACATTGTTCCCTCCCCTCTTCCGTTGTTGCCAATGACCTTTTGTGAAAGTGTAATGGTAGGGTATATCCGTGTAAAGCCACTGTCTTGCTTCCTCATCATTCTCGTTGAGACTAAACCATTGCTCGAGTTTAGTTTTGCCAGTTTGTGCCGCTAAAAGCGCCTCCTCTTCTTGCCCAGCTTCGAATACGACCGTTTGTTGGGTTGGCAAGTGAACGTTGAGGCGCATCACGGCATGACTGCGATCATGCATTGGTGACTCTCGCAATCTCCACATCGCTTCCGGAGCGCTAAAGTAACGACAACTTATATAATTGGAAAGCTCATCGTATTGCAATTCTGAATTTCCATCTGATCTGATGGATATGTTGGCGCAATCAAAGCCTTTGAAAATGTACTTGTAGATGTACTTGATGGCATAAAGTGATGTGCAGACCTCGACGTTAATGTGTGCGCTATATTTGAGAGTCAAATAGGGGTTGTAGGGAACGACATTGCAAATGTCCATTTGCACGCCTCAAACTGTTGCGCGCTAATTGTTTCGACGACGATATACCGGATAACCACTTGCGTTTGGAATTGTGTTGGCATTGAATTCTTTTGGGAATTTTTTACTGCAACTTCCATTGACCATACATGGTGCTTGTAAGTTGGCAGAGCCACACGGACCGTGCATCATACATAGCATGACTATTTCCCGAAGTCGCGGACTTGATTCTGGTGGAATTTCAGCGCTGACGTATTGATCAACTCTGTGCGCCATGGTGAATTTATCCTCCACTCTCAATGTTACCAAGATGTGATCGTGTGGGAGGCCACGTTTCTGGAACTCAATGCTGTATACGAAAGCGAGACATTGTCCGAAGATTCCATGCTTTGTAATGTCCTCCACCAACGAATGAAGCTTCAATTTGAACACTCTTGCTACCAAATCGGGACGATCGCATATTTGTTCTCCAGGTCGCAGGTTGGCGACGATCTCTGGCCAGCTTGGATATTCCGTAAATGTGATGAAGACGTCAGGTGCTCCCCACTTTGCAAAAATTTACATTGCGTCGCAGCATCTCTCTCTCATGTTCCGCAGTGAGCCTTCGAATGACGACAGAAGGATGATAGACACGCCCGCTGCAACATTCTGATTTTCCGCTAAGTTAGCCATATGATCAGCCAGTACTTGATATTGCTCTGATCGTAGTCGCTTCTGATTCTGCCTGATGTAGTTGAAATTGTTGGCTTCTACTTGAAGGTAAGAATCTACCAACCACTGTTGCGTGAGCTTTCCAGCGCTCAGAATCGGACTGAAGTCATCGCGAATTGCTGTGAGAGCAGCTTTGTACTGCAACATGCTGACATTCCTACGCTTTTCTGCGAGCGTTGCACCTTCGTATGACTCGCATTGCCAATATGGCTGCCACCCTGCCTCGCCGTACGGAAACATGATCGCGTAAGTCATTGGGGTCCATATTAGGGCTTAAAATGTGTAATTTGATGATGGCTTGATTGGGATCTTGAGGATGTTTTGGATAGATGTGTATGTCTCTCTCGAAGGGAGGTTCTCCGTCCTCATTCACAAAGACCATGGCGATCTCATTGAATGTCGGTGCATTGTATCGCCTCTGATCAGACTGCCGATCGCGATAAAAGGCCATCGAAACAGTCGGAATGGTAAGTTCTAATTGAGTGGCATTCTGTGCTTCTCGCGTCTCGATCTCGTGCATTAGCTGGTAGCATTGTGCGAGCCGATTGTTGTCGCGGAAAAAGTGATCAAGCTGATACATAATTTCCTGTTGGCAATCCTCGTTTGATTGATGCTGCTGGCGAACGTCAGTTGCTTGAGTTGTAGTATCAAGCACATACAATTGAGCATATTGTGTTGCTTGATCGTTGACTGGCAGAGTATGGGATGTTTGGTGACATGTCTGGCCGTGAATTTGAAGACATAAGGACCGCGTCCTGCAAAATCGATGATTTTTGCACCCATTGATGCGAAAGAGATGGCATTGTTGTATGAGCGGATCTTATCGCGAATATGTCTATATTGTGGATGAGTTGGATCAGAGAGAAGCTGTTGTAGAAACGTAGGATATGGCAGTACAGTTCCGCCAACATTTGTAGGCTTTGGTAATTTGACGCGACCCTTCCTGCAACAGCTTGTGAATTTCTTGTCTGCCGGACGCTCTGCAGCAAAATTTCGAGAGGCACAAAATTGACACATTGCATCAAAAGGTCCGCAGTGATGTTGATTAACATTTGCCTCATCGAAGTTACTTGCAACATCTCGAATTGCTTGACTATTGCGTTCTTGAGCTTGCTGAATCGATGCTAAGTTTGCTGTTAGACGTGCTTGCTTTTGTGATGGAGTTTTAAGCGCAACTCCATGACGCTTTGAAGCGGCGTTTGCTTCTCGACGTGCTTGTATCTGCTCATCTGATTGTTGGCTGATGTGTATACGCTGAGATGCGGCATGAATTTCTCGACGTGCAGCTGCCTGCTCTTCAGTTTCCAGCTCTTATTTTCGTCGTTTTTCAGCATTAATTTTAGCGAGGGTTTCCTGAGATTGTTTAGCCCGCCATCTTCCTTGACGTTCTCTTGCTAGCCTGCGCTTCCTTTCCATTAGATCTTCACCCACTTCCATGGTATTTCTACAGTCCAAAATAATGAATACGAAAGTAGTTAAATATATATAACAGTTAATTATTGTTTTGGTACTTACGAAGATATTTTAGAGGATATTTGAAATCAATTAATATATATGCAGAATTTCAATGATGCGTATGTTTCAGATTGTGAAAGATAACCTAAAAGTAACAGTAAACGTTAAGGACTGGGTATTGGAAATTTTACGAAGGATCCCCCTTAATTTTGTTTTTTCACACTGAGAGGCAGTCGAAAAAACTGGATGTTTCCAACTCTATCATCATATTTGCTTAGAAACTTTTATGTATTTGGTTATATAACAAATGATGAAAATGTCCATGAATTTGATAAGTAATTGATGTTGATCTAAAATAAAATATCAATAAATTTCAACGTTTTTTCTTTCAAATGTCACTTTATTTTACTTCTACTCAGAATTATACTCACAATATGAGTGATTAAAATCACTATGTAAAAGCAAAGAGAACGGTGCGCTCGGTAAATGGTATTTTTGGCTGCTATATTTTTTCTATTTTAATTTTAAAAAATAGACAACTAAACCTAACCCAGACCCTAAAACTAAAACTGCAACCTTAATTACGTTTATGGATAAAAAATAATTGCACTTATTCTCTTTTAAATGTGTAAAATTACAACATTTCATTCCCGGGGTAAAAGCAAAGAGTGCTTAGCCCCCTTTTGTATGGTACTTTTGCCGCCATCTTTGTTGTCAACACGTGACAAAGATGGTGGCAAAAGTAGTGCATAAAAATGAATTAAAATGGGGTTATGTTAGGGGGAAAAATGTGGAGAAAAAAAATGTAAAAAATTAAAGATAAATATAAAAACTGAATGAAAGCCCAACGATAAAGAAAATTAACATTGTTACTCACAGTATATATTCGCTGATCTCGGAAATGGTGAGGTTAACAATCGGGCGGTAAATTCGGCATTCGTCACCAAGAATTGTGAACAAAAATTAATCAAATCAAACTTACCGCGTCTGTGCAATTCGCAGATGTAAAGGCCGGATGTGATATTACGTTATCTCATCAACCATGACAACGTTATTAAAATAGTGCAAACTTTCTATTTTAATTAATAATTATGCAACTAAACCTACCCCTAACCCTAAAACTTAATCCTATCACTAAACCTATCCCTAAACCAAACCCTAAAACTAATCCTATACCTATCCTTAAATCTATCCCTAAACCTATCCCTAAACTTATCCCTAAACCTAACCCTATACCTATCCTTAAATCTATCCCTAAACCTATCCGTAAACCTAACCCCTAAACCTATCCCTAAACCTAACCCTAATCCTATCCCTAAACCTATCCCTAAACCTATCCCTAAACCTACCCCTAAACATATCCCTAAACCTATTCCTAAACCTATCCCTAAACCTATCCCTAATCTAACCCTAAACATATTCCTAAACATATCCTAAACCTATCCCTAAACCTATTCCTAAACCTAACCCTAACCCTATACCTATCCTTAAATCTATCCCTAAACGTAACCCTAAATATATACCTATCCTAAATCTATCCCTAAACGTATCCCTAAACCTAACCCTAAACCTATCCCTAAACCTAACCCTAAACCTATCCCTAAAACTAACCCTAAACCTATCCCTAAACCTAACCATAAACCTATCCCTAAACCTAAACCTTTCTCTAATCTAACCCTAAACATATCCCTAAACCTATCCCTAAACCTATCCCTAAACCTAAAACTAACCCTATACCTATCCTTAAATCTATCCCTAAAACTATCCCTAAACCTAACCCTAAACCTAACCCCTATACCTATCCTTAAATCTATCCCTAAACCTAACCCTAAACCTAACCCTAAACCTATCCCTAAACCTAACCCTAAACCTATCCCTAAACCTAACCCTAACGCTAAACCTATCCCTAAACCTAACCCTAAACCTATCCCTAAACCTAACTATAACACCTTACACGTAAACCTATAGCCAAACCTAAAGACACATTAATAAAATGTATCGATAAAAATAATTACACTTATTTCCTCTATATCAATTATTGTCGGAAGAATACAATGTTCTCTTCCCTTCCTCGATATAAATTATAGTCGCATGAATACATAATTCCATTCCCGGAAGTACGCAACGCTCTGCCATATCAACAACGTAAATAGATGAGAGCACCGTAATCTTTGCTTTAGCCCATTCCCGGAAGTACGCATTCTGCCACAACAATGTAAATAGTTGAGCGCACAGTCTTCTTTGCTTTAGCCTCACTATTTTTTAAATAATTGAAAAAAAATCGAAATAATTGTCAGAAACTTTGAATCAATATAGAACATTATTTAAGTGGTAACTACGATTGTGTCGCATTTGTCAATGTTTTTCAGCTTAACACATATTTAAATATTTATAACACATAATGTTCATTCACTACCATGGTACATATTCAGCACAGTCGGAATGAGCTTTTCGACGTGTAGCTGCCTCCTCATTGGTTTGAAGTGCAATTCGATGACGCTGTGAAGCTGCATTTGCTTCTCGGCGTGCAGCTGTCTGCTCTTCAGTTTCCAGCTCTTATTTTGTCGTTTTTCAGCATTAATTTTAGCGAGTGTTTCCTGAGATTGTTTAGCCCGCCATCTTGCTTGACGTTCCATTGCTAACCTACGCTTCCTTGCCATTGGATCTTCGCCCAATTCCATAGGGTTTCTACAGTCCAAAATAATGAATTCGAAAATAGTTAAATTTATAAAACAGTTATTTATTGTTTTGGTTCTTACGAAGAAATTTTAGAGGGACAATAGATATAAATCAATTAATATATATGCAGAATTTCAATGATGTGTATGTTTCAGATTGTGAAAGAAAACCTAAAAATAACAGTAAACGTTAAGGGCTGTGACATCACTCTGCTTTTAAAAAAAAATCACAATCATTTTGGTTTCCAGATTAAAATTAACAAAACAATGCACGAACCTTTGACGTCAGCATTTGTGTTGTAAACAGTGCTGCAAGCGCTAATTTATTTAATCATAGTGTGCTTTGAGCGTTACGGAATGAGTGAGTCAGTGATAATTAATGGTGTTGTGCTGGGGCGCCTGCTAACTAATTACGATATATTAAATTTCCTGAAATGTACACAAAGTATTTCATAATTAACAATCCTCAAATCCTCTTTTTACATCGTTCCCTTTTCCAAATTTAAAATATGAGCTAAATTGATGAAGTCGTATAATATTTTTTTACGGCGAGAAATGTTAGAAAGCAGCGCACCAAATTACTGCACCAAAAAATAAGTCTTTTCGAACGTCCGCATGAAATTGTTCAATTATTAATAACTAGCTTGCACTGGGGCGACGTGGCGCCTACGGCGCCCACTTTTTTCAAAAGCCCAACTCACTTATCCTTGTTTTATAAATACGAAATATTAAACTTCCTGAAATGTACTTAAAGTATTTTATAATAGGGGTTGTAGGGCGCCTATGGCACCCACATTTTTGTCTAAAGCACAAGTAACTTATCCTTGTTTGATAAATACGAAAAATTAAACTTCCTAGAAATGTACACAAAGTATTTTATAATTATAAAAACCTTAAATCCTATTTTTACATCGTTCCCTTTTTCCAAAATGAAGATATAAGCTAAAGCAATGACGTCATATAATATATTTTTTACAGCGCGTCTTTAATTTGTAATTAATTTGCACACCTTTTGATGCACACCTTGTATTGAATATAAGATCAAACAATGACGTCATATTAAATATTTTTACAACGCTAATCACCACGCGATTTTTCAACTGCTATAGACTGTTGTACATCGTTCCTCAGCGTTTCACATCCATCCATCCAGTGAGTGACTTGGACTATATTATATTATTTATAGTGTGGAGGGTGTTGAATGTTAATCTGGAAACCAAAATGATTATCCAATGTTTAAAAAAAAAGGCAGAGGGATGTCCCTCAGCGTTAGGCGTCAGTGATAATTGAGCGTAAATATATAATATATATAATATATAAGTAAAATGTTTTAATTTGAATACTGAATTGAAAGTATTGAAAGATTGATTACTGTCAACGTACTAGTCAATGACAAAGAAATTAAAAACGAAAGCCAACTCTCTGTCTGTCCCAGTTTCCAAGGCTCCTATTTAACTATATAATTTATAGTATAAGCTATAAACTAATAATTACAATTTAACTTAAAATTATTATTTTCTAACATAAAATTAATATATCAGCTATAACAATGAAAATTATTTAATGACATGAGTAAATAAAAATAGTTACTAGTTAGTAAATTCCGGATAAACTTTGTGTTGTTAAAGAAAATTCTTGTTAAATGTACTGATTTCTGGTTATTGTTTTTTTTTACTTTTTAATACTTTTTATTTTTTATATATTTGTTTATAAACTAATTAATATTAATTTAATTTAATTTAAAAATTCTTTACTACATTGATATCCGGGTACTATTCGAATCTGTCATAGGTATTTGCCGAATCCGGATAGTGGCAAAAATCCCGATATTTGGTCCGGATATCCGGCATTCCGGATATTCGGCTGTCCCCTACTTTACATAAATATAGATATAGCATAACAAACTAGAGATAAATACATAAATGGCACTTTATTAAGATTTGGTTAAATGTATTACACTAAACAGAGTTAAGTTATAGAGAGAGATATTTTGCTCTTATTTGGAAATCTCTATGAATTTCAAGATTCTTAAAATTAAACACTGCCATTCCTCTTCGTTTTTTTCCCCTTCATAACATAAGATTACCTGTTTATTAATATCCAGACAAGTTAGAACTACACAAGTGCCATGGCAGGTGCTCATTTAAGACTACTCTCTAAGACTTTACGCAGTTTGACCAGAAGGAAAGCATCAACCCTTGGTCAGTTTACTCTTCCCAATGGGTCAGCCATCGGAGACATGAGCCCTGCCGTGGTCTCGTCTGGGTCACAGCCTGAGGTTAGACCATTTGAAGACATTCCTAGGCCCACAGGCCCTTACAGATGGCCTATTGTGGGAACTTTGTTCAACTTTAAGCCCTTCAGTGAGTATTCACGTTTGAAACATAAGCTAAACAATTAAATAACCTATTAATACAAAAGTAGAAGTAACTTTAAATCATTATAACATTACAAACCAATACCCGTTGCAAGGAACAGTTGAGAACAGCTCTAAAATATAAAATGAAATAAAAACTCAATTTTGTTGACGAATAGAAAAGGAGTAAAATAATGTACCCGGTACCTTGTGTTAATGACTTAAAATTCGGTTCATGAAGAAAAGCATGTAATAAAAACAAGTACAAATTAAATGAAGTTTAAGACCGATTAAACAGAACGTTGGAAATTATGCTCTACCTCGACTCTCTCGGTCACAACTACGGTCATCATCGTTGTCCTCTCCTTAATTTCCTTGTTCACCAGGATGGTCATTACCTAATCCACAAACGGTTCCTTAGTCCATCGCATGTCACACTTTTTACCTATAAAGTACATTATTCGTGGCCTCAACCACATTTTACCTATCTTCCTCCAAGTAACTACGTTGTTTATCTCTTCCACTACGTTGTTCCTCTCTTCCACCAGGTTGTTCATCCCTTCAATCACGTTTTTACCCTTCCACCACGTTGTTCATCCCTTTCACCTCGTTGTTCATCCATTCCACCACGTTGTTTATCCCTTTCACCACGTTGTTGCTCTCTTCCACAACGTTGCTCATCTCTTCAACCACGTTGTTCACCCTTTCCACCACGTTGTTCATCTCTTCCTCCACGTTGTTCATCTCTTCCACCACGTTGTTACTCCATTCCACCGCGTCGTTACTCCCTTCCACTGCGTTGCTCCTCTTTTCCAAAAATTCAAAACTTTTTCCCTATTTCACCAAGTAACTATAATTTTACTTATATGGTACATGTGTTTGCAGTTAATTTTTAACACCTGTGCACCAAAAATAAAAAAAATCGGATTACACTGTAAAGCATAAAATAATTTCGTAAACATATTTGACTTGAAAACTATAACCAAGTTTTAGATTTTAAAAAAAAATTATAAAAAAAACAAACCAATGAAAACTCAGCAATAATCCTTGTGATGGTCATTATTTTTTCAAGAATGTTGCCGTATTATTGAGTATATCCCCACCTAATTTGTTGCAGCGAAGTTTACATCGGAGAATACTCACCAGCTCCTAAGATCAATGTCAAAGAAGTATGGTCCACTCTTTCGCATTCAACTCGGACAGGACACGGTGATCGTCTCGGAACCGTCTGATATAGAAACTGTATACAGGAATGAAGGGCCGTACCCGGCAAGACCGAACTTAGGGCTCAGGGAGATCTACGCCAAAAGGACAGGGTTCAAATCCCGTGACGTCGCTACATTGTAAGTGGATTTTGGGCTACATCTCACGAAAAAGTCATTATGTCAATGCCATGTCATTCTGTCAGTAAAACGTTATTCTATCAGTACCATGTCATTATATCAGTGCCTTGTCATTCTGTCAGTGAAATGCCATTTTGTCATTGCCATGTCATTCTATCAGTGCCTTATCATTCTGTCAGTGCCATGTCATTCTATCAGTGCAAGGTCATCTGTCAGTGCAATGTTATTTTATCAGTACCATGTCATACTTTCAATGCCATGTCATACTGTCAATGCCATGTCATTCTGTCAGTGTCATATCGTTCTATCAGTGCCATTATTCTGTCAATGCCATTTCATTATGTCAGTCCATGTCATTCTGTCGATGCCATGTCATTCTGTCAGTGCCAGGTCATTTTGTTCACCCTTGTCATAGCAAGTCTATTTTTTAGGCGTTTTGTGAGTATAGTGGTATCTGTTCGAATTCTGAAGACATTGAAAATGTGCAGATCGAATTTGCTAACCATTCTGCGAAATGGGATTAAAATTTGTTAGCCCAACATTTTGTAAGCTTGATCTCACATAGAAGTCTATTGATGATCGCTCGTTGCCTGCATAAAATGCCTCATCACTATTAAACCAAATTTTATAACATTAAGGTAAGCGGTAAAAAGTTTTTGTTTGTTTCAGAACTCATTTGAAACTTTAAAATTATGCTTTTATTAATCAAATAAAATTATATATAATTGAGCCATTTTATCAATGAGAAAAAGTCTTTGATTTTATGTATTTTAGAAGCTTTAGTTTACTTCGTTATTTTGATATATCTGCTTATAGAAAATGTATATTATTATACTAAACATTATTATACAAAACAAGGAATAGAGTAAATAAAAATAAATGTCATTGAATCATTTAGTTAGGCCTAAGGGGCCGTCCATAAATGACGTCACGCGATTTTTGCCGATTTTTGACCCCCTCCCCCCCTCGTCACGCGACGTCACAAATCTTTGAACCCCCCACCCATAACAACAAAAAAAATAACAAAAAAAAATAACAAAGAAGAAAAAAAACTTTATTTTCTATTTGAAAATAGGTATATTTCAAAACACTTTTATTGTCATTTAAGGTATTTATTATTTATTTAGTGAAGATCTACATTGTAATATCGTAACCCGCGTGAATCATTTTTAAAAAAACGTTTAACCGGCCTTCAGAAAACGAACTGTGTTAACATCCTTAGCTTATATATATTTTTTTTAATGAATACAAATTAAACATTGACTATTGATCATCACGGTTAACGTCTTTGTTTAGAAAAAAATTTATTTAAAAATAAAATTTTTAAAATGTATTTTTTTTAAAATCCCTCAATTGACTGACGGGCATCCCGTAAGACAGAGGTCGGCGAACAGAGGTAAATAACCTGAACTGGGGTCAAAAAGGGAATTCTTGGGGGTAATGCAGACTCATTTGGGACTATAACATCCACTACAATACGCTAGATATATTAAAATACGTCATGTGTACGTGTACGCTTGGAACATATGCCCATTATTAAACAGGTTCCATCCAGAAAATGCATTTTTTAAAAATTTGACAACTATGTAGATTTCTTACCTACGCACTATATGAAGACACCTAAATCTACCCTACTTTCATTAATATTAACACGAGTGACAATAATCTTAATCCACATGACCTGTCTTTATCGCGTATCATTTCTGTGATATTTAAAATTAATGCCTTAAAAACTGAGCTAAGAAGAAAAGTTGTTTTGTTCTCCTCTCGAATTGCAATGTCACGAATTTGATGCATTCAATAAAGTTAATGAATACTTGACTAATTTTAAATGGGCTCATTTACCATTATATCTAGAACAGTGTTTCTCATACTTTTTAGTATTGCGGACCAGCAGGAATTTTTTCCATTGTACCAGGGACCGGTGCACTGACAATTTTTTCTGTCCTTTTTTGATAACATCTGCGGACCGGCAGCGGATGGCCCACGGACTGGCATCGGTCCGCGGACCACCACTTTGAGAAGCACTGATCTAGAAGACTAGAATGGCCAGGGGCTTTTTATAAAAAACCATCGAACAATTATATCAAACTTAAAACGTTTTTAATTCTATGAAATAGATTCCCCCCCCTCCCCTTTTAAAGAAAAAGGATATTCCGTGTCGTTTTGACTTAAAATATCTACACATATCCTATTCAAATCATTTTTAGACACTTGTCATGCTTGTAAAACTCACCAGTAGCATTTTCGTGCTAAAGACGCTCCCCCAAATCCCCGAGTCACATGAGCAGGACCTAGAGTCTGTAACGCATACATAAACTTGTATATTTTGTGGTAACGGGCATGAGAGAACGAAACGGAGCTGCGGTTAGATCACAAATGCTTTGATGTTAACATCAAACGACGCAGTGTAACAATTTCATATGTTATCTTGTGGATTCTCAAACTTATAGATTATAATTAGATTTAATTTTCGTGTCTTGATAGCATACGCCAACCAGCGTCTGATGGCCTACCGACCAGCACATTGAGAAGCACTGATTTTTTTTTAAAAAAAGAAAAAAAAAGTCATTAAATAAATTCTAAGGGACCAAATATTTCAGTGGAAGTTTTATTTAAAGTTACCCTTTTGATGTGACGTCACACTTCTTCAACCCCCCTCCCTCCCCCTCGTCACGCAACGTCACAAAAGTGTGACCCCCCTCCCCCCCCCTAGGTGCGTTACGTCATTTATGGACGGCCCCTAATTAAATATTTTTTTTATAGACTTATGGTAATAATTGAGTTTTAAATTCCTAACTTTTGAGGCAAAATTGTTTGTCCCATAATTTCCTCAAGTGTTTAAAGAACAATAATTGGAAAAAGATCATTAAACATTTTATTAACCTTCTCACGTAGTTCAACGATTCTAAATATCCCTTAGTCTTTAGGACTCCCACAAACACTGTTATTGTGAGGTGCGAATCAGACACTTTGACAAACATTGTTTGTGTAGAACGAATCAGACACTTTTACAAAATCTGTTTGTGTAGAACGAATCAGACACTTTGACAAACACTGTTTGTGTAGAATGAATCAGACACTTTGACAAATACTGTTATCGTGACCTGTAACGCATCATTTTCCAGAATATATCGTGTACAGTGGACGCAATAATCTTCTGTATAGAAGAAGCGTCTGTAAACAGATAAGATACTGTTCACACTTTATAATTTGCCATTGTTTAAAATTAGTATTTTTAGCTTCAGCTGCATAATATAACAGTAATAGTAAGAAATGTTATTAATCCAGTTCAAACAAGTTCACTTTTATTAACTCTACCTCTAAAATATAACTTTTTCACTGTAAATCTTCTTCGTTTCTCCGTTTTTTTTATCATATCACGTGATTCATGATATGAAAGTTTTAGATAAAATCAGAAAATTATAATAATTAAACGAACAAAGTTCACTCTAAACAATTTATACATTTCCTCAAATGATGAACTTAGTCAAGAATTTTAAAATCCCTTATATTAACATTGAAATCTTGTCATCTCTGTATTTCTCTCTTTCTGTCTGTCGTTCGCAGACTGGTGGAAATACAAAAGTCAAAATTGACACACTTCCCGTGATGCTATCGAGCTGAAATTGTGCACATGGACTCGTGTCACCAAACAATGCATCGTATCAAAATTTCAGATCTATCGAATGTACCATAATTAAATGAATGCATTTTTAGTCTATCTCTATATTACTCAATGTAGCGTCTGTTGTTGTTTGCAATCACGTGTCACTTGCTTGAGTTCACGCCAGCCATCGATGTCCACACCCCCTCCCCCATTCCCCCGGTTTTAAAGCCAGTGGAGATCAATCGGTTACAGTCTGTAACTGTTTGTCGCGTGTTGCGTATTATATTTAATATATGAATAATTTGAGCTCTGTCTCATACATGAGGGATTTATAGTCAAAAACTTTGTTTTTACAGGGTTGTTTAATCCTCTGCCAGTAGCGTATAGAAGTAGCGTAGGCGTAGTAATTGAACAATAATTTGAAAGTTGTGACAATGCTTCCTAAAAAGATGTCAGTGCCAGGTCGATAGTGTGACATGAACTTGTCCGATATTTTAAAGACTAGAAAGTAAAGATAACAAACGGTGGAGTGGGGGGGGGGAGAGGCACTTCTAATTCCTTAATTTGACTGACGGCAAATCCTGATATCGCACAAAGATATCAACATGTGGTGATATTCCCAGAGAGGAAGTTTTGATATTGTACAATGTACATGGTGGCAACAGTGTTGCGGTGTTGCGTTTCATCTGTACCTGTTGCATTTGTCATTGTCATAGCTCCCTGATAATAATACAGTCAACGTATACGTTTGTCATTGTCATAGCTCCCTGATAACAATACAGTCAACGTATACGTTTGTCATTGTCATAGCTCCCTGATAACAATACAGTCAACGTATACGTTTGTCATTGTCATAGCTCCCTGATAACAATACAGTCAACGTATACGTTTGTCATTGTCATAGCTCCCTGATAACAATGCAGTCAACGTATACGTTTTGGAATCATTATTTAAGGATCTCCGTGTTAGACAACTAAAAAGGTATGACCTTCTTCTCTCGAGTGTTCTAGGCATGGAGGTTGTTTATTTGTAGAAAATGTACATTTAAAAAAAGGGAAGACATTTTTCCCTCCTCCAATGAGTTGTCTTTGTCATTACAATCATTCCATCAAATGATTTGTGGCCCAGACTGCGCTATGTCATAAAATTTCAACCCACGTCGGCCGTCAATACGGATTTTTTAAATGCTTCTCTCCAAAACTTTTCGTTTTCTTTTGGTTCCAGGCCTAAATCCATTCCTTTTTAAATCGCCTCATTTTCCGGGATTTAACCTGATCGCTAAACATTTCAACGTTTCTATAAGCGATTTCAAATGGAGTTGTAATGCTTGGTTATTTATGTTATTGCAATAATTAACCTTTTTTAGGGAATAAAATCATAGAATTATTAGAATTTTAAAATTTTCTTTCGGTGTTTTCTTGATGCGTTTTTTATCCGTCTCTCTTTGCTGGGCTTTCATTTCCCTTTGTGTTCATATTTTTTTCTAAAGTTAATAACAATTGTATAGAATTTATTTTTACCTGACAACGCCGTTGGAGATTTGCTAGATTCCTTCAGAACTAGTGGACACCATCCAGAAGGAAATATTTTCAAAGCTAAAGACTTAGTTATAATGCAATTGTAGGTTAATGTGTAAGTTGTTCTGTAGTAGCATGTGGGGTAAAAGATTATTGTGGAGTAAATTTGGATTTTAAGGTAACATGGACATTGTGTGGTACTTTGTGAATTTTGGGGCGATAAGTGCATAGGGTGCGAGCCAGGGTAAAATAGAAAAGCGTTGACGAGTTTAAGGAAACATAATTTTAAAAAACCGTCTCTACGATTTCAAAATGAAAAAAATAACAGCGATCTTCAACGTAAATACGAAGTTGTATAACAGACCTAACTCGAGGGAGAGGGGCTGGGCTTGGTGGAAGAATGGGCAAAATTCGAGATTAAAATAATTAACACCGGGGAAATGTAAGGAAATATTTAATGACTGTACTTTTAATTATTTTATTTTAGATAAGTGAACTTGTAGGTATAGGCTAAAGGCAGGGTTGTTAATATCAATATTGCCAATACTTTTTAAGTATTGGGACGATATTGCAATACTTCTTGAAATTTGATATTGGTATTGCCAATAATTATTTTTGATATTGGTATTGATTTTTAACCAATACTAAAAGCAATATTCAATAAATTCTCTACAACATTGGTTGTGAATAAAGCTGAAAATAATAAATTTTTCTTTGGTGTAGCCATCTTGCGAGTGACATTGCCAAACAATTTTTGAATGAGACTGATCAATGAAATGAATGATAATAGAAATCAAATCAAATCTCCATTAGCTTCATGTCTTTTGAATGCCATCGATAGAAGATTTTCAAACATGTTTGCTCAGCTGGCATCCGTTGTACATCCCAAATTCAAGTTGGACTGGATAGATGATGATTTACAGCGTTCGCATCTTATTGAAGCACTGAAGAGACGCGTTTCACAATCACTGTTGGTTGCTCCTATTGATGATCAGAAAGCAACATCGGCTGCTGCTGATGGTACAGAAAATCAGCCAGACTTCTTCGCTGGATTGTCAGCCAGACGACATCGTGTGCATGATTCACCTGATGTGAATCAAGAAATTAATAATTACTTGGCAGACACTTCAGACAGTATTGCATCATTGGATGCCTATCCACATATCCGTAAAATATACATAGACCTGAATACAGGACTTCCTTCAAGCGCTGCTGTTGAAAGGTTGTTTTCATTAGAAGGACGAGTATCTTCCCCTCTTCGTTCACGACTGAGCAGTGCGCATTTTGAAATGGTTACTTTTCTTCGCCTGGATAAGTGGTAACGGCGAAATAGGTGGCGTTACTCTGTGAACTCTACTAAAATTCATCGTTCATCGTTAGTTTTCCAGATGTGATGCAATTCACTGACTCGGTCTGACTGTTTTTACTATAGTATGATGTTTAACCGTTTATGTATCATTTTCTTTTCTATGACAGTCATTTGTTTCATTCATCCATTCATTCATCCACAATATGTGTACAGTACACATATTAAAAATCTTGTTGCTTAAGGACGTTAAGGTATTCCGACTTATTTAATATGTTGTCAAAGACCTTTGAATGCTTTGATGAAAACTGATGAAGCAAGTGTTAACTATTGAACAAAATTTGGTTAAAAATACGTTGTCTAAATTAGCCAAAAATGTTGATATCGTTTATCGATGTAAGTGATATAGAGCGATGAATTACGTATTTGCGTTTTATTCGTCGAATGACCCAAATATTGGTATTGGTAAGGCAATAATAAATAAATATTGGTATTGGTATGCAATACTGGTTTTAACATTGTATTGGTATTGCCAATAGATTTTACAGGCAGTATTGGTATTGGTATTGCCAATAATTTTTTTAGTATTGTTAACAACCCTGGCTAAAGGTGCGGAAATGAGGGCATGATAGACTATGTATATTAATAAACATAAAATAAGGCATAATGATCACGGGCCCTAAATTAAATATCAGAAGAAGAATTTCTAAAAACAATTGTAGCATTGCAATAATTCCCTTTTTATCCCTTTTTGTGTTTGTTCTAAAGTAAAACAAAAATTAGGTAGGGGCATACGCTAACAACTTAGGTTTCTCCAGTTAAGAAATGCACTGTTACGGTAACAAAAACAATTGTAAACAATATCCTAGCAGAAAAATAAAAGGTTTGCTTTAATGAGTCTTTAAATTACAAAGAAAAACTAGACATATTTTTTATTTTCTTGGACATATGAAAATACCACATTGCAAAATTATTCCAAAAATATGTTAACATCACCTAATCGTTAAATTAAAAGAAAAAGCTCTATCATTTTTTGTTTAAACTAAGAAGACAATGAATGAAAGATATGTTAATTTAAGTTAGAATTAGCTATTCTCTATACTGTGCACAAACGTCCATTTACTTATTTCAGACAGGGTGAAGAATGGCATGAGGTTCGAAACCCTCTCAACAAGCTACTTGTTAGAGTCAACTCGGCCAGCTGCTACCTGCAGGATCAGAGCCTGGTCGCCGATGACTTTGTCAAGGTCTTAGCCAGATGTAACGGTAGATCAAGCGATCAGCTGTCAGAGCTCTTCTTTCGTTATGCTTCAGAAAGTGAGTATCATGAGATGCATTATTTACTCATACATCAGGAAGCTATAATCCTGTGTTAGAAGGTGAACTATGGCTTTTTTAAAAAAGCAATAAATGTATTGCATAACATTGTTTGAGCATGGGGGTTGACTTGAGTATGGAGCCTGTGTGATTAGCTAGTGATGTGAACTCATGCGTGTGATTTGAACTCATGCGTGTGATGTGAACTCATGCGTGTGATGTGAACTCATGCGTGTGATGTGAACTCATGCGTGTGATGTGAACTCATGCGTGTGTTGTCAGATGAATCCAGGGTGGCTATAAATTTAATGCAAAGACAATTAAAGTAGTTTTTACACATACCACGATCTGGTCTATTGATTCTTGCAGTACAGTTAGACTATTACATGATGTCAGAAGTGGGATATGAACCCACGCCCACATTTAAAGCTGTGTATTTTGCTAATATGGGAGATGAAGGAAACTCAAAATTCTTAATTTAATTTTTTTTAAATCTAATTCTCATCTGAGTTATTAGTCTGAAACCTTGACAACGATATCGCTTGAAAAGATACTTGTATACTGCTAAATATTCTCCAAAAACAAAGTTGTCGTACTTTATATCCATTTGATACACAATGACCATTTGATAATCATTCACATTTAAAATTGATTTCGTCCTTTAAGGTGTCGGCGTCATCTGTTTCAACTCGAGACTTGGGTTGTTAGATGAGAATTCAGTGGAGAATCCGGAGACCTCTGAATTCTTAGCTGCTGCTAAAGATACGTTCGCAATGCTGCACAAGTCGCTGACGGGAGATTCTATCGCACACGTCTTGTACAGGAACAAGACTTACAAAACCTTTGAAGAGGCTTCAAGAATTATTAGTATGTGAGTTGTGGCTTGTTTCCATTGGGATCGACTTGTCACTTCAAATGTAATGTATGAGATACCGGAAGGTTGGGTTCATTCGTTACAAAGTCAAATTATGTATGACTTTTCAGAATAAAGATGGTAAGTGTCAATGGTTACTACACATATACACAGTTTTAAGGCGTGGGAATTTTTAAAAGCTATGCGTTAACAATTGAGGTGACATCGACTGCATTGGAATTATAAGGGAGAACGTTTTGGGAATAGATGCATTTCAAAACGAGGCTGCTAGATAAACCGGGACGACGGACATATGGAGAAAAGCTTTATTGTAAACAAATACAGAAATAACCTTGTCGATCGACACGTTATCAGGTGGTTGTGCAAACACGAAAGTCAGAATAAGATAGCTGGACGTCCAAGTTCAGTAACCACGTAAGACAGAGTTATCCTTACTTTAAAAAGATGGTTCTCAACTGAAATAAAAACCATATATATATATTTTATATGCATATATACATACACACACATGCACACACACACATATATATATATATATATTATATTAGGGCTGTTTTCGATTAATTTAAGTTTAATCGTTAACTTTTGAAAAATTATCGATTAATTAATCGATAATTTCCATTAAATCCAAAAACAAACATTTATGACATCATTAAACTGAAAATTTCAAGGGAAGTAACAAAAACAGGTAATTGACATTTTTTATTTGACTGAGTTATTTCCCCTGTCTCAACGACATTTAAAAATAAGAATATTTTTAACTAAATTTTATTGCTTTAAATTTTAAATCCACACAAAAATTGAAATCAAAGTTATGCATACAATGGAAACAATGTCTAACTCCAATATTAACAATGGAAAATATTGCTAAGTCTCATTTCTCAAGTGTTATTTCAAGCCATTGATACATAAAGGTCCAATGAGACGAGTTCTTTTGTGCTGAAGGTGGTAAGTCAGTGATGTATTCGATCCTTTAAAAGAGAATTGTTTATGGCAGGGAACACGGATAACTGTTTCACCATCTTCGACTTTCCATCCGCAGTTAGCTTAAAAACAAAATTTTTGCTCAACTTTCCAGTTATATGCCTAAATTTAACTGTGTTGATGGCACTGATGCTGTCACTGTCAGCCATTTTTAATTAACGTCAGCAGGCCCACATAAATTAATAAAATACATTGTAATATTAGGCGGGAGAAGCTTGTATGTCAAAAAAAATTTTTATTATTAATTATTAATTATTATTAATTATTTATTAATAATTTTTTTTTGAAATATTATAAATATTCTCTTTAATTTTAATCGAATTTTTATCGATTAAAATTTTTTGAATCGATATTTAATCGATACAATTTTTAACGATTAATCGATAAATTAATCGATACTTTCTGCAGCCCTAATATATATGTAGCCGTGTGTAGGCTTCTAATATACAGTATTTTATAGTCAACAATAAGGTGGAGGATTATAGTTATCAAGGTTTATTTGTTTTTATAATTCTGCAACCAAACACAATTTACGTTGGGACCGGAACAACACACAACGCACCAATACGTCACTCCGTCACTACTTCCCAGTGCATCTCGGTGCGGTGCACATGGTGCGGCGCTATGTGGGTACTATGTGGGTATGCACAGTATGTACACTATCACAGACCAGGGGCAGTGTGTTACTGGCCCACCGTCGTGTCCCTGCAGTAAAACATACTCTAGCACTAAAAACGTGGGGTGGGTGTTTGGTATAAAGATTAAAGATTTCTAAGGTAGAAGGCAAAAGAGAGATCTATAAGTGAGATAATGAGTGAACCGCATATGTTAAACCTCATAAGCGCCCGCCCCACGTTTTAGTCATATTAAATCGAAGTACTTGAACTAATAAGTTTTAAATTATTTTCTTCTTTTTAGTCCGCTTATAAAAACATGGTTTTTAAAAATCTTTTTTTTACTTCTATTTATTAAATCCCTTATATTAACTTCGCGGCCGTCTCATCATCTTATCATCTCATCATCTCATGGGCGGGCGAAAAAAACAAAAGTCAAAAATGACCAACTTCCCGTTATTCGATCGAGCTGAAATTTGGCACACTGACCCGTCTAACCTAACCATGCATCGTATAAAAATTTCAGATCGATCGAACGTACCGTAATTAAATTAATGCATTTTTAGTTTATCCTTATATGAGGTATGTAATTCAAATTCACGGTTTGTTATTGTTTTTTTCCCACGTGAAATTTTGAACTGACGCATTGAGGCGACCCAACGAAGCGACGGGGCGCTTTTGTTTACATTTTACGTGTCACTCTGAGCTCGGTCAAACGAATCGGTGACCAGACTTTTCCCCTCTCCCCCTCCCACCCACCCCTCCCCCCCCTAGGGTTATGAAGCAAATTTGAGTTAAGACAGATTCAGTCTGTAAATGTTTGAAAATAATCAATACTGTTAGTTATGTCTCATATATAAGCGATTTATAGTCAAAAACTTTGTTTTTTACGGGTTTGTTTTATTATTACGGCGCTTGCTGGGCCGTGGGGTGACGCACCTTTGTTGGCTGTTTACATATTGACGACATGTTTTCCTTGTTCTCCTTGGTAAGATAACTGGGTGGGCTAACACTCTGAGTGACAGGTGCAGTCTTTGGCACGGTCTTTAATTCACAGCTGGCAGCTGTTGATGCCAGAAACTGTGGTACTTGGTTGGCATGGGGTAGCCAACATTTTAGCACATTCATGCCAAGCAGCACTGGCGCCTCTTTCTTTCGCACATGCGTTGCTCGCCTTATTGATGTTGGGACAACTAGGAAGGAGACGTTTCTTAAATACTGCCCGAACATTTTCAAGTCGAGAGTTGTTACCCCGAGGTATGGCACTTCAGCCCCATTGACGGCTTGCAATGTGATGCAGCCTGTGTCAAGGGTGAGGTGGCCAAGATGTTGAGATGACCAGGAATCAGAAATTGTGCTTACCTCGCTTCCAGTGTCGATCAGCGCCGCAACCTGGCGACCATTTATGGCTATATCCAGGATTGGGCTGGCACCAGTCATTCCTATCGACTTCACTGTTATACATCGGTTAACAGCAGTGTGTGAAGGGTAAGGTCTTCCGGACGAAGGTTGCTGTTGAGGCAATTCATGGTCTGGCTGTTGCTGACGTGTTTGTTGCTGCTGATGATGATGTTGTTGGGGTGCACCATTTTGGTGGGAGACGTACCTCTTTTTGGCCCGCCACTCGTCTTCTATGTGACCTCTTCGATTGCACCACATGCAGGTCAGGGTGCCCTGCGGAGATGGTCCCAGGAGTTGAGTGGACTGTCTGCGTGCGGGCCGCCGATGTCGTCGTGGATCCATAATAGGCTGTATGGGAGCTGGTGGACAGTGGACACCGTAAGAGTCCATGTCCCCTCGCTGCTGGCGAATCGACTGGTGGAGACTGTCTGCCACAGCTGCGACCTTCTGGTCTATGTGGGCCATTAGTTGTTGTGTCATCTGTGCCAAGTCAGGGAGAGGTACTGCGGAGAGCTGAGCAGCTGCGGCGACGTCAGAGAAGTCCTCTCTCATTCAGCGTTGAGCCTCCTTCCGGACTTGCTCATAAGAGCTGCCAGCGTGCAATCTGGCATATGCTCGTATGTCACGGCGTAGGGCGGCTGGCTGAAGGCCTTGGATGAAAGCATCTCGGAGCATGTCATCCGCCAAGATGCCAGGTCGTGCAGAGTTCGCCAGTTGAAACAGACTTCTTAAAGCCGCTGAGTAATCGTCGACTGTCTCACCCAGGCCCTGTTGACGTCGGTAGAAGGCTGCTGTTAGAGTGCTTGCGTCTCTCTGCTCACCCCATGTCTGCACTATCAGCCCCTCTAAGGCGCCTATGATCCAGGTAACCGCAGCGGCAGAGGGCATGGGCTGTAATTGTAGTAACAGTCCTGCCTCTTTCACGAAGGGTTCTGCCCCGCTGTCACCCGTTAACTTCGGTAGCTTTGGCAGACGACTAAACTGTATTTGTTCCTGTTCCATAGCCGAGAATTTCAAACAATTCACTACTTATCACAAACTATCCTCACTTTAGAACCCTGCTCGCAGCGCCAAAACTGTAGCCGTGTGTAGGCTTCTAATATACAGTATTTTATAGTCAACAATAAGGTGGAGGATTATAGTTATCAAGGTTTATTTGTTTTTATAATTCAGCAACCAAACACGTTTTACGTTGGGACCGGAACAACACACAACGCACCAATACGTCACTCCGTCACTACTTCCCAGTGCATCTCGGTGCGGTGCACATGGTGCCGCGCTATGTGGGTACTATATGGGTATGCACAGTATGTACACTATCACAGACCAGGGGCAGTGTGTTACTGGCCAACCGGCGTGTCCCTGCAGTAAAACATACTCTAGCAGACGGCTACATATATATATATATATATATATATATTAGGGTGTCTTAATCAATGTCGGGAAGTAATGAATCCCGACTCAACGGAATATATATAGGGGCCGTCCATAAATGATATCACGTGATTTTGGGCGATTTTTACCCACCCCCACCCCTCGTCACACTTCGTCACAAAAACTTAGACTCAAAGCTGTGGAACCACACACACACACACTAAAAGCGGTATTTTCTATTTGAAAATGAGCATTTTCAACTCACTTTACAGTCATTTTAGTAAGTATTTAATGTAAGGCTGCACTCTCATATCGTACCACGTGTGAATCCATGTAAAAACGTCATGAAATGAATAGTAAGTAGTACCCACTTGGTTGACGCCATCTTGGAGGACGTGGGCAGACTCGAAAGACTTGGAGGTAAGGTAACCATGCAGTGGATCCCGAGCCACGTGAATGTTAATGGCAATGAAAAGGCAGACTCCCTGGCCAAAGCAGGTGCAGCACTGCCCCAACCAGAGGCCCCAGTCACTTATCTTGGGACTAAAACCTGGCTAAAGGACCACTTCCGGAGTAAGTGGTACCAGGAGTGGGCTGACAACACGACAGCCAGAGGGGTATTCGCTAACATGCCCAGGCCAAGCCGTTCAGACCAGTGGTGGAATCTGAGTCACAAACAACAGAGTTTGGTGACTCTGATGAGAACAGAAAATTGCCCATACAACTCTTACTTTCACATGCTAGACCACAACAGGGACTCGAACTGCCGTCATTGCAGCCAAGCCCCTGAGACAGTCGTACACCTGGTGACGTCTTGCCCGGCGCTTGATATAGCCGGGGGGGGGTGAGGGACGCGGAAGAGTCCCATGTAAAGACAATGTTGTATGGCAATGCTCAACAGATGGAGCAGATTGCCCAGGTACTAGCCAAGGCCTTAAGAGATTAGTCTCAGGCCTACAGAATATGTGTTTAGTTTAGTGGAAATTTGATTTAAAGTAGAGTGTTTTGACGTGACTTCACAAATATTAAACTCACCCATCCCCTCGTCACACATCGTCACAAATGTGGGGACCCCCTCCCCCTAGGTGCGTGACGTCATTTATGGATGGCCCCATATGCTGTAAAGAAATATAGGAGTAAAAATGTTGCATTCGTGATTAACAAAATGTGTTTCTAGCCATAAAATATTGTGACGTGACGTCATTGTTTGAGCTTTTTTTTAATGTGTGAAGGGAACGAAGTAAAAAAGAGCCATGTTTTATTTGATTACTATTATAATAATTTTTTTGTATTAAATGTCCGTTTTTGTGTATGTGTCCATGTCAATATTACGTATTTAATTATAAGTTTCATTTTCTATATCAATATATAGCATTCGTTTTCCGGTTTATGAAATTTACTATTGGTTGTCGTTTGGTTGTCAAGTTTCGATGCGTTACTAACTACAAAGCCATTATTTATTACTGCAAATGAAATTTGCCAACTTATACTTCAGTTTAGCGTTTGTTTTTCTTTTATACACTTTGAGATTGCATTTTTGTATGTTTAAAAAAAAACATATTTAAAAATCGGACTCCTCCCCACAATAGTTTCTTTTTATTGTTATTTACATGTAATATTTTAATGCGTATTAGACTAATTTGAAATACACAAATCTTTGCTTTTAATATAGAACTGGAAGGGGTGCTGACTTGACAATAATGAAAACGTTTATTAGAATTCCTAAAACGTGTATACTAAATTGTAAAAATGATTAACAGTTGATAATTTAATCTTTTCTGTTATCCTGTGACAAACTTTGCTTACTACGTTCGTTTCATGCAAAATAAATAGTTCTTTGTTATTAACATGTGTAAAAATTACATTTTATTTTTTACATGTTTTGGTAATGTTGTGGTTATAATGTATGGACGAATGGGCAAATAAACTGACATGTAACAATCATCAATGAAGCTTAAACGGCTTCAAATAACAGATGTGCTTGATGTAGATCACATTACAGTCACATAATTTATTTTTATCGCACTGTGCTGTATTATTGTGCACTCAAAATTGGTGCGCACTAATCAATGCCGCATGTTAACGTCCGGCTGACTCCTCGGCAATATTTGTTACTTCTTCGAACTTCAAACTTCTTATGCTCTGTGTAAATCACTATGCATTTACTATTATTATTATTATATCATTATTATTCATGCAAACTTATGTAACGCGAAGCCTAAGCGTGGAGGTTTTCTCATAACACAAGCATATTATATAATCAAAATATATACACTGCTATGTCCGTTTGTAACGCTAAATTTTAGAAAGCGCACCGCTAAAAAAATAGCCTTGAAAAAAATTCTGCAAAAAAAAACAAAACAAACAAACAACAAACAACAACAAAAACAACAAAAAAAAGAAACAAAAAAAAACGATATTGTCAAACGTCCGTATAAAATTGTTCCATATGGAAAAGAGATTTAATTTTTCTCTCTTGGTCTCTACATTTTCTGATTATTTACTATGTGGTTTTCAGGCAAAAGAGACAATTACAAAAACTGTAGTATATCCATTTTGAAAAATTACGTCATTTTTGATGGGTAATACACTAGTATTTATTTATATTTATTTGTGTAGATATATATTGCATTTACGACGGAAACGTTCAACTATTCATAATTAAAATAAAAGTTGCTATAACTTTTAAAAAATAAATATTGATAATCAAATTTCTTTTCGATGCATGCATTTATTTTTTTTCTTCCCATTTATTACTTACTAGGTACTCAATTAAACATATCCAAAGAGCAAGGGAAAAACTTCATCTGCAAATAAGGGGAGGTAACTTTAACAAAGACAACCCAAACTTACTGCTCTCCCTTATTTTAGACAAAAGTCTTGATGACGACCAAGTTTCACAAATTTTAGAATCCCTGTACAGTGGAGGAACAGACTCGGTATAAAGGTTTCTTCTTTAGTTTAGGGGCCGTTCATAAATGATGTCACGCACCTAGGGCGAGGGGGCTATACACTTTTGTGAAGAGGGGGAGGGGTGTGTTTGAGAAATGTAATGTCACGTCAAAACAAGCAACTTTAAATTAAAAAATCCACTTATGTATTTTATTTCTTACAATTTATTTTATGACGTTTTACATTTCTTCACGTGTGTTACGATATTAGAGTGCAACTTTACACTAAATACATACTTAAATGAAAATAAAGTGATTTGAAAATGCTCTTTTTCACATTGAAAATTCAGTTTTTATGGGGGTGGGGGGAGGATCTTTGTGACGTCATAAGTTTTTGTGACGATAAGTGACGAGGGGTGGGGGAGTGATCAGTCGACCAAAATCGCGCGATCTCTTTTTCAACGGCCCTTTATTTAAATGGGGTTCAGCTAGAAGTGCGAATTCACAATTATCAGTTTTATGTATAGACCTTATTGTCAGATCTAATTAAGTGCTCTTCAGTACTCACTACCCATTTAATACAGGTAGATTGATAATGGTTATAGAGATTGTGATGTATTAAATCTTATCGTCAACATATTTTACAATATCTACAGACGGCGGGGTCACTGCAAGCTCTGTTTTATAACTTAGCCCGTCATCCGGAGAAACAGGAGGTGCTGCACGACGAAATCACGAGAACCCTTGGTTGGGACGGAGCTGTCACACCAGACGTCATGAATAGTCTCCCTTACTTGAAAGCTTGCGTTAAAGAGTCATTCAGGTCAGTCTGTTTGAGTCATTGAGGTCAGTGTGTTTGAGTCATTCAGGTCATGCAGTCATTCAGGTCAGCCTGTTTCAGGTCAGTCTGTTTGAGTCATTCAGGCCAGTCTGTTTGAGTCATTGAGTTCAGTGTGTTTGAGTCATTCAGGTCAGTCTGTTTAAGTCATTCTGCAAAAAGAAAAGAACAAAACACCTCTTAGTTTGACTAAAATACTGGGCTTTCTAACTAAGATGGTTTAAATATGCTTTCGAAAGAGTTTTAAAAGAATTGAAATATTCAAAAAACATTTAGCGTAATGATGGTGTAGGACTTGAGATACATACATGATATAGCCAATAATTTCCAGGTGAATATAGCCGAAACCTACATATATTATTATGTTTTATCGATTTAATATCAACACACGTAATTTGCAATGTATGTCTGTCCTAAAAAAGTGGGCGCCGCAGGCGCCACGGCGCCGCAGCACAACCTAGTATGAAAATAAATGAATAAAATAAAAATAAATAAAATAAATAAAAGTTCTGTATTACATTACTTTTTATTCTGATGTGTATTTTTTCTAAATAAATAGATTTCAGCTGAAATGTATTTATTTTGAAAACTTCCGTCATTTTTGACGGGTAATACACTAGTGTTTTAATATTTTTCCTTAGTAGATTAAATTTATTTAATGCAAAAAAAAAGAATTTCTATATGATTTCATCACCGTGTTTCTGGCACAAATTTATGTTTTAAAACATATAATAATGTGAGAAAAATAGGTTTTCCAGGTACCTGTACGAATAGTCCTTATAACTTAACAACACTCACCAATTATTCGTTATCCATGGACCAAGCGTTTCACATCTATAACTTAACAACACTCACCCATTATTCGCCATGCATGGACCAGGCATTTCACATCTATTATTTTGAGCAATTAGCTCAGATGCGATATTTCCTTTCAGGTCAAACCAGGCGACCAATTAAAAAATCAAGTATTCGGGAGTAGAAACAAGCTCCTCTAAAAATATTTATACGGCATGAAGAAGGGTTATCTATTAATACTTTCAAATACCCCAGTGCTATGTTTTGCTATTGTTAGAATCGAAGTTTTTCAATATATTCCGTTATTATTAAATCCCCTATATTAATTTCACCGCCGTCTCTCTCTCTGTCGCTGTGTCGTCATCTCATGGGCGGGCGGAAAACAAAAGTAAAAAATGACCCACTTACCGTGATCCGATCGAGCTGAAATTTGGCACACGGACCCGTCTTACTTAACAATGCATCGTATCAAAATTTCAGATCGATCGAACGTACCGTAATTAAATTAATGCATTTTTAGTTTATCTTTATATAACGTATGTAATTCAAAATCACGATTTGTTATTGTTTTTTTTCCCACGTGAGAGTTTGAGTTGACGCGTTGACGCGACCCATCGATGTACCAGCGTTCTTTTGTTTACATTTTGCGTGTCACGCTGAGCTCGGTCAAGCGATCGGTGACCAGACTTTTCCCCTCTCCCATCCCCACCCATTCCCCCAACCACCCTCAGTCTATTGGTACATTTATCTCAGTCGCATTTGAAAATAATCAATACTGTTAGTTATGTCTCATATATAAGGGATTTATAGTCAAAAACTTTGTTTTTACGGGTATGTTTTATTTTTCAGACTGTTGTATCCAATAACGGCCGTGGTACGTGTGCTGCCAACAGATGTGATTCTCAGCGGGTACCATGTTCCAGCAGGGGTGAGTCCAATATACAGCACGCAACTATTAAACAAAACACATTATGAGTTAATACTTGCAATATTAACTGTAACAAGACCATTGGAACTTCTAATGTGAATAATAGGCCTTGTCATAATTTGGCGGAAATCTATTGGGGTTATATATATCTTTTTGGGGACGAATTTCATACAAATTTAATACAAGTCAATATGTAAATGTAGGTATATTGAGAAGGAAGTATCTTATCAGCTATTTGTTAATTCTTCGTTAATTTAAGACAGCTTTTTGGACTTGAACTAGAAAAAACAGTTTTGTAATTTTACTATGCTAACAATTTTGAGAACTTATTGATTCGACTGTATTTATGCATCAAAACATTGTTTCGCTAAAATGTAATCTAAAAATAGAACAATACTCATTGAGTTATGACGTTTTCCGGTTTTAGAAATGAAAAGGCCTATAAAGCACGCAACCAGTACACAAAACACATGTTGAGTTGCTAGTTGCAACATAAACTGAAACCAGACCATCGAAACATCCAATGTTTATAGTTCTAAACATTGATGGATTAATGCAATAACTTATTAAAACATGTACACAATTATGACTAGATACTGTGCCCATGATAGGAAGGGAAAAAAAACTTTTCTGAAAAATCGTTCACACGATGAGAAATACCCGATTTGATAACAGGCATGCAGATAATGTGCAACAAAAATAAAACTGGAAGAACATAGTTATTCGAGTATAATTAAAATGCCTTAAAACTTGTTTCACCTTCAAAATAAAATAAAATCTATACATTTATTTGTACACCTATATGATTTCTATTAAGTCAGTTCTCAAAAAAAATTTCTTAATACGTTTTATCCCGACAAATAGACCCAAATCTTCTTGGCCAACTTCTTGACTTGTGAACGACACTTCAACAGGCCGACTGAGTATATCCCAGAAAGATGGCTGCGTTCATCGGAGCGTCGACTGGGAAAAGACATCCCCAAGAATGCTGTCTTGCCCTTTGGCATCGGCCCACGGAATTGTATTGGGCGTCGGTTTGCGGAACAAGAGATTTATCTTGCCACAATTAAAGTAATTTGTATAATCTTTAATTTTACTAGCAATAATTCAAGGTATTTATCTAGCACCTATCAAGGTTATTTGTATAATCTTTAATTTTAGTAGTCATAAATCAAGAAATTTAATTAGAAAAAAATCTAGACTTTTTTTTTCAGCAAATATTTTGTTCTATAAGCCACAATTTGTATTTATTCTGGTTTATAAGGCAATCAAACAGACACGGAGCAAGATGATATGCGAGGGAAAAAAAATTATTACAAAATATTCCATGAGAGAAGTTTAACCCTTTTTCTTTAGACTTCATAAATTTTTAAAGAACATAATTATTTGTAATAGGTATATTAAAATCTTTGCTTTTTGATGTCAAGCAATTCGTTTGACCCCAGATAATTTTGATGGAAAGTTCAGCCCTTGAGTTCATTTACTCCTCAGGTCATACAGAAACTCAAGGTTAGTCTGGCAGACGAATCACGTGACACGCCTTTTGTATACAGGATATTTTTACAGCCGGCCTCACCTATCAAGTTTACCTTTGAGAGCAGAGAGAGTGAGAAATGATGATAGAAAGAGAGAATGGAAGTAAGCAATCGTGCCAGTGAGAGAAAGTAACGGAAAGTGTGTGTTTGTGTGTGTGTGTATACGTTTGTGAGGCAGAGAGAGAGAGTAAGTAACAGACTCGGATAGAGAGAGAGAGAGAGAGAGAGAGAGAGAGAGAGAGAGATGAGACTGACAAAGAGACAATAAAAGTTGGCTAGAAAAATAATTTTGTAAATTGACGAATCACATTTTCTTTTCTTCCTTTGTAAATATTTTGTATAGTAGTATGCCAGCAAAATCGTAAGTTAACCATATTTTATTTGATCAATACTAATTTTATAGGAAAACAAACACAAAAGCACGCCCATTAGAATAAATAATGACCAGTTCATAAAAAGGTAAATGTATATTTATGTGTAAAACTTCACAATGACACGTTGATCAATGATTATGTCGAACAGACTGGGATATAAATGATTATCAAATCCACAACGGACCAAAAGTGACCAATATTTGATCTGCCTTCCTGGCTCAAAACAATTCTTAAGATTTTTTTTTAAATTCTATAATGGTGTACAAATGAAATCTTAAACAAAATAAAATGAAACGTTCCTTAATGTCTATTGAGACTCTATTTACTTTTATTCCTGGAAGAAAAAAAATGCTATGTTAGCTCGCCATTTTCGAATGAAACCCACGATCTCATTTGGGTATAGTAATTTTTAAATAGGATGGAAACGCTGCTAACTTGCTAATCAAAATGAGTTTGAATGTAGAGTAAGGCGTCCTTATGGAAGACCTTACCCTCGCACCCGAGCAAGCAACTTTAACAATATATCATCAGAGTTGCAGCAGTTAATATCGTCAGAAATCCACCTTAAAACAAAAGAGGAAACGATGGGTAAATGAATTGCTGGTGGCTTGACGCGCTAAAAATGTTTTCTTTTAAAAACGCATATATAATTCTAATATCAAAATACTTACTTGTCAATTAAACTTACTATTAAATAATAATAGTATATTTATATAACACACGCAATTTTTAATTATATACCAGCTTTTCCAGAATAGAAAGGTATCTTTTAACCTCTTGGTTTTTGCCCTACATCTGTAGAGATTTTATTTTAGCCTAAGCTATCGATTTCATCTTTTCTCTCCAACACAAAGTTTAGCCGCCCTAGGCAACACATACCATGTCTCAAAGTGAGAACTGGCGACAAAAGCAGGCTTGTGAACAAGGAAGGTTCATTTCAATACTGTTTACTTTAATTAAGTGTTCATTAAAATCATGTGGACATTTGTTTTAAATATTGATGAAATGAAGACAATTACAGGTATTCAGGTAGTCCATAAATTATGGTTGAAAAGCTAATTAATACCACGAGGGAAGTTTACCAAGCTCCTGACCCAGTTTTGGAGAATGACCCTTCAGGGAAAATCGTAGATTAAAATAATCTATATAAATAATTATCTTCGTCACACAACCATGCGGTACACCACTACGCAAGTATGTGCAAACGAGCATGACGAATGACCCTCGCTGGGTCGACCAACGTCTCGAGACCAACAATGGTGCTTGCGTTCACTTGCATTGTCCCTTCACAGAATAACGTGAGATTCGTATTGTATTGGTTATCACGTCCGACTTATACGGGGATGGTCCTGGGTTCAAGCCCCAGCGAAAACATTGTTTTATATATTTTTTTAAATGTCTGTTTGTGCCCGTTCTTTTACCCCTTTATTGCCAACATGGCTGACCCTCGCTAGGGTCGGACAATCACAGTTTATGGTTGTCAAGCTAATGTGGTAAAGGGTGGTGGGCAGGTGGAAAACCTCAGTGCGAAATTCTCGAAATATGAGTCTGCAGTTCCCCCCCTCACCGACGTTCACTCGCATTGTTTAATTTCTTCGTTCTGTAGTTTCTGTCCGTTCTTTCTCCACTTTTTTAGCCAAGTTTTTATTAACTCGCTTTCATTCCTGTGGCATTGTTTGTTTGTGGTTTGTCTGTCCACAATGTTTCAAATCTGCCAACGTAAAATTTAACACCACTTTTGATGGTCAAGATCTCAAAATTTTACCACAGATACATCTTGGATGACAATGCATTGTATCAAAATTTCAGATCGATCGAATTTACCGTTATTAAATTATTGAACTTTTTAGTTTAACTATATATAAGCATCTGTACCGTCTGCTTTTGTTGACATCCATGATTTCACCCCGTAACCACATCACCGTGTTTTTAAAACATTGGGCGGGCGCTTAGTAGGTGTTTGGTAAAATAAATAGAGGTAACAAAATATTTAAAAAAAACAGGTTGTTATAAGTGGACTAAAAAGAATAAAATAAATAGAAGTAAAAAAAAGATTTTTAAAACAACCATTTTATAAGTGGACTAAAAAGAAAAAAATAATTTAAAACTTATAATTTCAAGTACTTTCATTTAATATGACTAAAAACGTGGGGCGGGTGTTGGGTATAAAAATTAAAGATTTCTATTTTAGAAGGCAAAAGAGAGATACATAATTGAGAGAATGAGTGAACCGCATATGTTAAACCTCATAAGCGCCCGCCCCACGTTTTTAGTCATATTAAATCAAAGTACTTGAACTTATCAGTTTTAAATTATTTTCTTCTTTTTAGTCCACTTATAAAAACGTGGTTTTTAAAAACCTTATTTTTACTTCTATTTATTACCACGTTTTTAACCACGTTTTATTAACTCGCTTTCGTTCCTGTGGCATTGTCTGTCCAAGATTTTTAAAATCTGCCAACGTAAAATTAAACCACTTCTGATGGTCCTAGAGATCTCAAAATTTTACCACAGAGATAGATCTTGGATGACAATGCATTGTATCAAAATTTCAGATTGATCCAATGTACCGTTATTAAATTATTGAAATTTTTAGTTGATCTATATTTTATTAACCACGTTTTATTAACTCGCTTTCGTTCCTGTGGCATTGTGTGTCTGTCCAAGATTTTTCAAATCTGCCAAACACAAAATTAAACCGCTTCTGATGGTCCTAGAGATCTCAAAATTATACCACAGATTGATCTTGCGTGACAATGGATTGTATCAAAATTTCAGATCGATCGAATGTACCGTTATTAAATTATTATTAACTCACTTTCGTTCCTGTTTTTTTATCAGTCCACAATTTTAAAAATCTGCCAACGTAAATTTAACCACTTCTGATATTCCTAGAGATATCAAAATTATACCACAGATATATCTTGGGTGACAATGCATTGTATCAAAATTTCAGATCGATCGAATGTACCGTTATTAAATTATTGAATTTTTTTTAGTTTATCTACATATAAGCATATGTATTATTTGTCTGCTCTTGTTTACAACCCAGACCACATCAACCATGTTTAACATCAAGGGGAGATCAGTCATTTCCAGTCTTTAAATGTTTGTCGGGCAATGCGTATTATATTTGAACATAATCAATACTTCAAAACTCACCATAGCATACACTTAGACTAAAATGAATAAATTTTAAAAAATGTCACAGTATTGTGAAGGAAAAATCTTTTTCTGGATTGATAAAAATTTCAAACTAATGTGCTCTAATATGCCTAAAAACGTGGGCGGGCGTTTTTTAGGCGTTTGGCTAAAATGATTAGGGTTTACAAATGACGAGTAAGAAAATGAGTGAATTGAATTAGTTAAGCCTGAGAAGCGCCCGCCCCACGTTTTTAGGCATATTACATCATAGTACTTGAACATATAATTTTGAAATTTTTATCAATCCAGAAAGAGATTTTTCCTTCACAATTCTGTGAAAAAAAATATTTATTTTCTTCATTTTAGTCCGCTTATAAAAACGTGGTTTTTAAACATCTTTTTTTTACTTCTATTTATTATTGCATTCTCCATGAGCAAGTCTGCGGCGAATATGCTACGTCGCGGGGCGTCTAGTAGAAAATATCGAAATAAATTTATCTGCACATCTTTACCACCAGGCGTAAAACAAAAGCAATAAAAGCATTGACATGAGTTGGCCATAAATTTTAATGGGAGGAAAAGACTCCCGATGTACCTGTTTTTATGCTTAAAAAAGATGTTTGCATAACAAGATTGTTGGCTATGTCTGTATAACAAGATTGTTTGCTATGTTTGTTTAACAAGATCGTTGGCTATTTCTGTATAACAAGATCGTTTGTATAAGCACAATAAACATGACAGATCATTCTAACAATATAAAGTACGTTATCGAAATCTTAATTCGTGCTGACTTATGAAATTTTATGATCAATACAAAAGTGATTAAAGGTTGGTCCAAACCTTCAATCATTGATCGCGAGCATTTACCCAAGCATCAAACAAACGCACTATATATTATTTTTGTATTATTACGCAACCTCCATATCACATGTTAAATTATTAAAAATTCGAGTTCAAAGTTCATCATCGGAGAGTTGTTTATGTTGACTACGATGTGCTATTAATTAATAAAATTGCTCGTGATCAACCAAATTTTCATCAAATCATTATTAAAAAAACATGTCAAAACAACAACAATATACGATTTATTACGAAGTAGATATGTATTTTATGTAAATTAGGCTTTTAAAAACAGATATATATTTTTTTAATGAAAAGAATGAAAATAAATAATAAAATAATAATAAAGACTTCAACTTTAAATTCAAAATATTCAATCAAATAAAAAATCGTTCAATAATATTGCAGCAATATTAAATTAAAAACCTCAACATTTGAACAATACCATCAATTTAGAATAATATTTTGTAAAAATTATTTGAAATTTTAACTTAAACATGTGTTTTAAATTGTAAAAAAGCTTGCCTTTTCAATATTTGTATGATTATTTTTATCATCCATCATCATTTTTATTCATATCTGTTTTATCTACGCAGTTTGGGTGATCTCAGCCCAATCACATTAATTAATTTATTTTATATGAAGAAAGATGAAATCATTTAGGGATTTCAAATGGGACAAACAAATCTTTTATGTGTATTATACACATACATAAATGATGTTAAAAATAAAACAAGTTTTTGTGTTGTTTTTTGTAATTTAAATTCCATCATTCCGTACTATAAAATTGATTTCCTGCTTTTATTTACGCCATACATTAATTAATTTTTTTAAGACACTCTTATTTTTACTCTTTCCTTAAGAAATCAATTACATAAATGTATATTTTAAAAATATAATAAGATATAAATTAATCAAATGAGTACATATTAATATCAAATGAATCAGTTTCAATATATTCATTACAATATTTATTTCATTAGAATTTAAATATTTTAAGTATTTTTAAAGATTAAAAAATGTCAAATAACCAAACCTCTTAAACAAATATTAAAGCGTAACAACAAACATGACCTCATTAAAGGCATGGAGTCTTATACATTTATTTGATACTATAATAATATGATTACAGTTTTGAATAGCTAAAATTTCACATCTTTAAACTGACTGTATCCCATCGGTCAGCTGTTTTATCTTATTGTCCAGCTACCGTATCCTTTTGGTCAGTTAATGTATCGTATTGGTCATCCACAGTATCCTATCGGTTATCTACAGTATCGTGTTTGTAATTTAGTGTTTCTCTTAAGTAGAAAATTTAATTTTTTTCCAATTTCAATTAACAAATTTAGTGACATAGTTAACACCTTAAAAAATATTAACCTTAATAAAATTGGCAAATCTCATCTGTGTAAAGAACTTTGGTCCAGGTGTCTTGTGTGCAATTAAAGTCAGCTTTAGCTATTTCAGCCTCCTTGGGAGTGACTTGAAAGTTCGTTGAAATTCTTTAATCCGTGTATTACATTTCCAGAGGCAAATTGTTCCCATACCGCAAATCTCTCAAATAAAACAACAAAAACACTACTTGCAACCACGCGGTTTAGTGGTCAGCCACCAATCGTTGGTATACATGTATTTTTGGAGTTCGATACCATCGTGCGGTATGTTCACCGTGACCCCGGCCAGTTGAACATGATCGAAAGGCGGGTCAATCAACCACATCGGAAACGGGCGGTACACGTCATCGAGCCTGTAGAAGAGGCGGAAGTAGAGCCCTGACGGACACGCCCATCGCTGTTGCGCTGGCTGAGGTTCCGGTAGATACGGTGGCGGGCTGTTGGTGTACTCATCGCTGTGCGACCTGTAAAACCAGTCGGTGCAGTCAGTGTACAGGGTCAGGTACCCGACGGCTGTGTGGAGCTCCAGTTTATAATGTCCGTACCACCAGCTGTACGTGCTGAAGGCGATGTGCTCCGAGCAGAAAGACGACTGCAGCGCCTGGGAAGCAGTTTGGTTCAGATCCGAGGCTCTGACACAGATGTCGATGTTGTTGTCCCAAGGGAGGAGGGCGCCGTGTCTCAGGGCGCCCCACAGTGTGCCATAACATAGAAATGGCTCCACCCCGTGACCACGCAGCACCCTGAACGTCTTGTTGACCAGTTCCACCATGTTGAGCCGATCTTGTTCGTCCGTTTCACATGCCCCTGTCCGGTAATACCACCGTGTTTGGTGTATGTGGCTGTCAAGCAGACACAGTCGTACCAACTCCAACACTTGGCTCAGCAGCATAATTAAAACTACAGCAAATAGCAGTAATACACTGGAAGACAGTCTAGCTATGTCACGCATTTCCATGACACTTGAGTCTCGGTATTTATACATGTAGAAAAAAAACAAAAAAACTGTTGAATTATTAATTATGTGGAGATGAGTTTCAAATAATTTTTTTGAGAGCTTTTATTGCATTTCCCACCATCTTCGTCAAGATTTATAAATCAAGTGGTCGTTTAGCCTAAACATATCTTTATGAAAAATATCTTTGTTAAACACATTTTAACATTTTTTGGAAAAACAGATTGTGGTATTCACACTTGAACCTAGCACATTCCTTACACCGTCTGCCCACCGGGTCGAAGAGATTTCTGTGTGTTGTAAACTGTTTTTTACTGTTGTGCTAACAACATCCATTGTCCCTCTGATGGTGACGTCAGCAGCTCTGCACAATGAAGATAGTGGTTTTAAAATAGCTTTTCATTACATCGGGAATGCTATTGTGAATGATTAAACATAAGAAGTCATGGAATATTCTTCTGCAAAATATTAAGAGACGCTAACTTAGTTCAAAACTGGTGAACAAAAAAATCTTATAAGAATGTCGTCAGACAACGAGTGAATATATTTTCTTAAGTATATATTTCCTGAGTTTTTTTTTCAAGTTATAGTTTACACTAGATCAAGCCTAACCTACATTATAAAAGCAATTTTCAATTTGAAATGACCTTTTCAAACCCTGAAAAGCAATCACGACCCAATAGTGTCTGGGCGTCTCGCCCAATTGCGACCAAAAGTAATCTTGTTCAGTTGACAGACAGTTTAGGGCTTTGTATTGGATCAATTTAGTTGTTTGTGATTTATATTTCAAACTACGGGTGTTTAAAAATAATATAATATAATATATGATAATAGAATATTATTATATATTATAATAATATGTTATAAAATAATAAAATCATGTTTTCTGACTTTTTGTTTTTGAATATTTAGAAACAATTTGAAGAATGATAATTATTTGTTTATTAAAGCTAAATGTGTTGTTATGAAAGGTTGGTAAGTGAATTACTGCAGCTAAATTTGAAACCAGGAAGTAGGATGGAATTGCAGTGGTGGCAGATTTGACACTACCGTGCTACTGATCATGTCTGATTCAGACATTGTGCGTTTCTTCTTAATAATAATAACTAGCCGACTATTTTATTCAAGTATGATTTTTTTTAAAGTTCGATCGCATATAGAAAATACGTCAACATTGATATTTCAAAAAAATCGAGAAACAAAAATAAAAAACACAAAACACTGATCATCGTTTTGACTGCGAGTTAGGGTTAGGGTTACTCACAATACACTCGTCATCATTTGACTGCATGCCTTCACTCACAGGCTACACAAATAACATTTGAATATCGTTAGACGACAATTATGTTTTGTGCATCTTAATCATTAACAAATTTTTATATAAAGATTTGATTTCACATGCTTTAAACGATTTTAATTAGGAGGTTTTCTTAACAATATCGCTAACGTGATATTAAATGTAACAATTAAGAACTTACTGTGCAAAGAAATAGTTTGAATCGTGTCATTGTAACAAAACATCTTCGTGCACCTATTTGAGGTCCGGACGCCTTACCACTTCATGTTTATATACCATCTATCGACCGCCTCGAGGCAAATATTGATCTTACAATAGACGTGTATCTTTTTTTATTCATTCGAGAACTATGTAAAGTCTGAGCTATTGTCTGTTGTATGCAATGTAAAATCTTTCAATCTTGTATGGGGTTGATGCAGATGTGACGAAGTTTAGCCACGGCTGAAATTGATTCTTTACAACAACACGTTTTTTTATTGATTTTTACAAAAAAGTTTTATTATCACATCATGCAAATGACACATCGTTGAGGAAGTACCGTTTAGGAAAAGAAATGACCTCTCTTGACAAGGGATCTTCAAAATCTATCGATTTTAGGGTCATTAGAAAAACAAAAGCAAAATTAAAACGGTAGTCTCAATGTATTCACTAAATATGCCAAAGGCTCATTTACTCGGTATATTTTTGTGTGAGCTAAAAGACGTTAAAATAATTATTTTTAAGAGGAGATTTTCTTCCTTTAGCAGTAACTCTAAGACTAAATGAGGGGATACATCAGTTTACTCATCCTCTACGGTAATATGAATCTTCAGCCCCTTGATGCACAGGCTGGTGAGGTTGGGTGTGATGAAGTAGTTCCCCGGGGGGAGAGAGTGGGCGAACCCAAACTCGTAGCTGTGCTGGGGGGCTAGGGGCAGCTGGCACGTCTGTAGGGCCGTGAAGCTGCCCAGGTCCTCCATGGTCACGCTGACGTCGTTGGTGATAAACTTGATGAAGGTCCCCATCTTGACGACGATCTAGAATGAAACAAAAAAGGGATAGGCTGGCTGACACACTTGTGTGAACAATTCACTTACAAACATGTGAATGAAAGGTTGGTTGACATACTGTGAGAAAAATTCGCTAACAAGCATGTGAGTGAAAGGCTGGCTTACAAAATTGTGTCGATAGTTCACTAAAAAACATGTGTTTGAATGATTGATTGACACTTTTTTTGAAAACTAAGTGAAATAAATTGTGAGTAAGGGCTGACTGAAAATATTTGTGTTAAAGGTGCTCTAACAAACGCGTGAGTGACAAAGGAGTGTAGTTAAGCTCATCCAGTGGCGTAGCTAGAACTTTTGCCGCCCGGGGCGGTCTTCAATTTGCCGCTCTTTTTAGAGGCCATCCATAAATGACGTCACGCACATGAGGGGGGGGATTCACACATTTGTGGCGATGTGTGACGAGGGGGGTGTGTGTTTAATAAATGTGACGTCACATCAAAACGCGCAACTTTAAATGAAAGTTTCACTTAATTATTTGAGTACTGACACTTAAATTAATGGCGTTTTACTTGGCTTCACGCGGGTTACAATATTATAGTGCAGCCCTACACTAAAAACATACTTAACTGACAAATTAAACAACCCGTTAAAACAAAGTTTTTGACTATAAATCCCTTATATATGAGACATAACTAAAAGTATTGATTATGTTCAATATAATACGCACTGCGCGACAAACTAACATAAACATTTACAGATCGATAATATATTATCGATTATATATTATATATATAATATATTATTATTATATATAATATAAAAAGGTTGTTCACTTTAATACGCACCGCACCGCGCGATTGGAAAATATTAAAAAGGCTGTTCAATATAATACGCACCGGAAAAACTTACATGTTACATAGAGATACATAGAGATAAACTAAAATTCATTAATTTAATTACGTTACATTCAATCGATCTGAAATTTTGATATAATGCATTGTTAGTTATCAAAAGTATATGTGTATAATTTCAGCTCGATAGCATTTCGGGAAGTGGGTAATGTTTTACTTTTGTTTTTACGTGTGACCACGACAGACAGAGATCACGATAGACAGACAAGACGGTGAAGTTAATATGAGGGATTTAAAAAATGAATTAAAACATGTTCATTTTCAAATAGAAAATACGGCTTTGGGAGGGGGGGCGTTAAGCTTTGTGACGTCATATTGAAAAAAGGGGTCTAAGTTTTTCTGACGACGTGTGACGAGGGAGGAGGGAGTGAAAAATCAGCCGAAATAGCGTGATGTCATTTATGCGTGGCCCCTTAAGTCAATCATATGATTGATTTTACAAATTAATAAACATGAATAAATAATTGTAATTGAAGCGAAGTAAAGGTCGGAAACATTTTTACCATTGCATGCCACATTTATGTAAGCAGTAATAAAAGAGGCCGCATAAAATAATATACCTATAAATACACATTTATAAAAAAGACAAGATACTTTTTATTAAAGGCCACAAGAAAGTTACTGAGGTCGTTGCTAAACCCCCGCACCCCAAGAGACAAAAAATATTCCGAATTTACACCCAAAAAACATTACCAATTAATATGCTTTTATTTGGTATATATAGATAAATGATTATTTTTACAAACATAGAAATTGTATATATTAGTATGTAAACAATTTCTATATTTACATTACTAATTTTCTAGTAGGAAATTCGTGTATTATGCTATCAAAATTTCAAATTATTTGTAATATCTTGTTCTATGGACAATACTGCAAGATTGTATAGTCTTAAATTCCTAATTGTGGAACGAAGATAATTTTTTTAACAATTTCAGTTTGGAGAAGCTCCTTTCACAACAAGCGACACTGATAGCAATTGTTAAAAAATTCATAGCAAAATTACAATGTTTGGTACAGAATTTCCAAACTTAATTTGTTGAATAAATTTTAATAGATCAAGGGGTCTTTCCCCCGTTTTCTAACGACAACGTAATGCCTCTTCTTGTAGTGTAAGCACAGCCATAAAAGCCTGGATCCTTTTTTATTTCAATATTGAAAATTTCTTTATCAATATCAAAACAGTAATTTATTTGATTATCAAATTCTTCATTTAGTAGGTTACATGGTATAATATGATACACGAATATTTTTTTGCGTGAATCCGTTAATTAAGACTCGAAATTTTTTAAATTAACGCTCGATTTGACTCGACTTGAATTTAGGTAAACACTATTTAAAGAGTTTAACCACGCTGTAGGTATTTTAAGTTACATGAATCTTGACATTGTCATCAGATAAAATGGTCCACTGAAGCTATACGAAATTTTAAAAACTCAAACAAGATGATTTAATAGAGAACAACTAAAGTTCTTTTACTAAATTTCATTAATTATCAATTTAAGTTGTTAACAAGTTTTCTATCTTTTTAAATCCTTTACATTAACTTCACCGTCTTGTCTTTCTGTCTGTCTCTCTCTCTCTCTCTGTCTGTCGTGCGCGGGCGGAAAAAGAAAAGTAAAAAATGACACACTTCCCGTAATGCTATCGAGCTGAAATTTTTCCACATAGACTCATGTCACCCAACAATGCATTGTATACAAGTTTAAAATCGATCGAATGTACCGTAATTAAATTAATGCATTTTCAGTTTATCTCTACGTAACTCTATGTATCCGTCTTTTATTGTTGACATCCACGTGTCACTGGAGTTCACTCCAGCCATCGATTACCACATCCCCGTTTCTACAGCAAGGGCAGTTCAGTCAGTTTCAGTCTAAAAATGTTTTTCTCGCGGTGCATGTTATATTGCACATAATCAATAATTTTAGTTATGTCTTATATATAAGGGATTTATAGTAAAACACTTTTTTTTAAAGGTTGTTTAATTCAAGCTCACTACCTGACTAATTATTGCCGGTTATTTGTTAACATTCAAATGTCATTGGTAAAACTGAATATCGTGAATGTACATTCTCTTTTGGGTCGAGCCGCTAGGCTCTTAAGACCCGGTTCATTTTATCGCAAGCGAGCCTCATCAAGCGGGCATCGCCGTAGAGGTAACCCTCTGCAGGTACCGTTACTTCGTCCTCCAAACCCCCGCACAGCTCGGGGCACTCTTCGAGTACGTGTGCCACCGTCTCTTCCGGGTGGCCACACAGCCGACAGGCCAGTTCCCTTCTAGTGTTAAACTTGTACAAGTAGCTTCGTGTGGGACAATGTTCAGTTCTCATTCTAGTTATGAGCGTCTGATTGCTACGTCCAATTTTCCACCAGGAATCGCTTTTGCTCGGTCGCGGCATGTACTGGAATACTTTTCTGGCCGTGCTTCCAGAGGCCCAGCCCTGTAGCCATTTCTCTCGGAAATGGTCCTTAAGCCACGATCTGACCCCCAGCTGGGTCATCGGGCGATCGGGTTGGGGCTGAGCTGAACCTTCTCTCGCCAACTTATCGACCCTGTCTGAATGAGGCTCGCCACTGTGCCCAGTGATGTACTGAAGGACTACTTTTCCGCCTCGTGCTAGGATTTCACCTACTGTTTCCAAAATGACACTGACCGTTTTCGTTTCCAGAGAGGATCGACCCACGGTCTCGAGCGAAAACCGTGAGTCGGTGAAAACTACGACGGTCGGGAAAACCTTTCTTCTCGCTAGACGTCGGCGCACTTCCTTCAAACCCTTGCAAATCGCCTCCAGTTCGGCGTCGTGACTACTGTATGCGGATCCGCACGGCCCTGACAGTTCGATACTGTCAGGTCCAGGTTGAGGGTATTGAATTAGCACTCCGTATCCACTTCTGCCATCCTTGAAACGCGAGCCGTCCGTAAAGACTTTTACCACACTATCGCCATAAGCTTCGATTGTCTTCAGAGTCTCGTCTCGCTGGAGCTCGACGGGACTGGCTTTCGTCACCGCTGTATTTGCCAGTGTCAAACGTAGTTCAGGCAAGTCTGAGCTTTCATGTGGTCCTCGAGCAGGGACCAGTAGCATGCGTTCCCTGTGCTTGGGTATGGGGACTTAGTCTTCTAGTGCGTAGACCGTATCCATGAAGGATGGTCTTTTCAGTCGGGTCCTCTTTACCCATCGGTCTTGTAATTGAAAGCAGGGTTCGTCATGCTCCAACCTACGGTATCGTTCCACCGTGGTCATGATTGCCTTTTCTCGCCTTATCGCCAGGGGTTCTACGTTAGACATAATTTCTACAGCGGCTGTGGGTGTCGTACGTAACGCCCCGCATACAAACCGTAGAGCTTGGTTCTGTATTCGGTCCAGACCCTCTAGGGCCGTACGGCTCGCAAAGGCCTGGACCGGGAGGCTGTAATCAATGGCACCCATCACACTACCGAGATAGAGAGCTCTCAGTAGTCTTGCATCCGCACCCCAACTAGTACTAGCCAGTTTCTTAACCAGGGACAGTTTAGCTGTGGCTTTGGCACACAATTCACGCACATGGTTATGTAGCTGGACCTTCTGGTCCAGCATGATTCCCAAGTACGTTGGTGTCCGATCCCAATTCAATCTTTTCCCACATATCTGAAGCACCACCTCATGCTTCAGTGCATTCCGTCCATTTGTGAAAATGGAATGGACCGTTTTCTCCGTATTGACTACTAGGCGCCAACGGTTGGCGTAGTCTTCGATTCGATTCAGATCTTCCTGCAGCCTGTTCTGCAGGGTTGCAACGTCCTTTCCGGAACTCCATATAGCCAGATCGTCAGCAAACATGGCATTCTGTGACCCCAGAATACCTTGTAGGTCGTGGACGTAGGCTAAGAACAATGTACAACTAAGGGCGGACCCCTGTGGGAATCCGTCCTCCAGGCGATCTTCGTTGGATAATGACTCCCCCACTCGGGTCTTGATCGTTCTGTCCGTAAGGAACGATTTTATCCAACTGTACATGTTCGCAGTAACACCTAACTGCTGCAACTTATAAAGTAGCCCTCCACGCCACACCTTGTCGTATGCCTGCTTTAGATCGAAGAACACCGCAACGGTGTGATTCCTCGACTGGAGTTCATTCGTGATTGTCTGAATTAGTCGGAGAGCCTGGTCCATCGGTTGGCGTCCCTTTCGGAACCCACCCTGAGTCATTGGAATGCATTTGGACTTTTCGAGGAACCAGTAGAGTCGTGCGTTCACTAACCGTTCAGCTACCTTCCCCACACACAACGTGAGGGAAATTGGCCGGTAACTGGACGGGTGTTCGCCTGGTTTCCCCTCTTTGGGAATTGGGGTAATTGTGGCCTTTTTCCACAGCTTCGGCAGCGTGCCTGTTGTCCAAGTTCTATTTATGAAACCCAGCAGTTTCATTCGGCCTGTCTTGCCCAGATGTTTGAGCATTTCATTGTGAACTTTATCTGGTCCTGGTGCTTTGCCAGCTTGGCACTTGTTGAGTGCGGTTTGCAACTCTGTCATTGTGAAGGGGGCCGCGAAAACCTCTAGTTGAGGACCCTTACTTTGTCTCCTTGAGCCCTCTTTGCGCATTCGGTCGATTGTTTGGCTAAAATCAGATCTGGCGCCTTTTTTGTTAACCTGGGCAAAGTGTTTGTTTAGCGCTCGTGCGCGCTTAACTTCACTAGCCCTTTGGCCCTTTGGTGTCGTCAAAGGGTTGGAATTCTTTGTCTTTCCCGCGCCAGATAATGCATCCAAAAGCCGCCAAACTTTTCTTCCGTCTACGAGGTCGAGTTTTTCGCACGTATTTACCCATTTCGCCTTCTTCGCTTTGTCGACAGCGGCCCGGACTTCAGCCGTCAGTCTGTTGTACGCCCTACGAGCTTCGGGCGTCTTTAGCCTGGCTGCCTTTTTCCGTGCTTTTGCTCTTTGTTTCACCAATTCTGCCAGACTCTTGTCCCAGTAAGGTCTGAACTTCTGTTTCCCGTTCGTCCTTGGGGTCGTTCGCCTCGCAACCCCAAGGATTGTGTCAATAAGCTGCCCGTAGGTGGCATCCATGTTGTCTCCTGCAACATCCAGCAGAGCGAGCTTGGTCTCGCTCTCGGCCTCGTACTTTCGCCAATCAGCCTTACGGAACTGCCAATGCCTTCTTTCAAATCGAGGTTTGCCTGCACCAAGTCCAATTTCAATCAGGATTGGCAAGTGATCGCTGCCTACTTCCTTTAATACTTCCAGTCTATGCTTCGACTCTAGGTCAGCGGAGATAAGCGTTAGATCTGGGCGGGACTCCGTGCTGTGCCCCGTGTGCAGTAGTGTCGGTTCACTGTCTGCATTCTGTAGCCTGATGAGATTCGTATTAATACAGACATCCTCGATGTAGCGGCCTGACGCGTTCCGTTCAGCATAGCCCCAGTCAGGAGACTGTGCATTAAAGTCTCCTGCTATTATCGTTCTTCCAAATATGACATCTTCCCCAACTGGAAGTGCGATTGGATTTCTGGGCGTATTATAGACGTTCGTGATTGTAAAGCCAAAGTCGCCTTTGAAAACTCTCACGGTGAGAGTATCAGTGTTGCTGTAACACTTAACTTCGAGCAGCTCCATCGTTAAATCATTCCGGACCGCTGTGGCAAGACCTAAACATCGCCGGTCACACTTGCAATGGTATAGCGAGTAACCTGTGAACGGCTTCCCCTTAAGGAGCGTTTCTTGGAACAGTGCTACATCCACTTTCCGTTCGTGGAGTATTTTGGTTACTTCGTGTGCCTTTTGCCTTATGCCACAGACATTCAACTGTAAAACTACCAGGGCTTGTTCAGGATGGCCCTTCGCACCCATACAAGGACGGCCAGTCACCGATTGACCGCTTGGACATGGCCTGTCGTTCGTCACCATGCCTCTAAGAGGGGGGGTAGCCAACCGACCCGACGTACCACCATCCGCCGAGAAGGGGTTTAGAAGGTCCATTCCAGGACCTTCTTTTTTCGATATATGAACCATAGAATAGAGAGGGGGTAGGCAGAAATCTTCAACCCATTGAGTACGGTCCGAGTGCGTTCCGTCCCTTGCCCAGAGGGTCTTCCTGTCTTCGGCGTTCCTAGCCGGGCACTGTTGGGTATGGGTCTGCTCCCACACCCAGCACCGGGCCTCTCGGTGAGGCCATGCCCCACCCCCCGGTTGTCCGGAGGGTTCCAGTGCGTATGCTTGGCGATTTCGCCGGGGTTAGTCAGTTTCAGGTCGCAGCCACTTCCGCAACCCTACTTATCTCCCGGGCCCCGTAAAGGCCAACCCCTTCCGAAACTGAATATCAAAAAGTTCTATTTGTAGATTTTTGTCATTAAATGCCAAGCGTATTAGGGGAGGCTAGACTGCCTCGTTTGTTGAGAGTTTCTTCCACACTCAAATATCCCCACAAACTTTACCTTAGGATGGATCTGACTGCTGTTGGCGCTGACCGGTATAACGACTATCTCGTGACTCGTGCCGGCCGGACGCTCAATAATGGTTGCATCCTCAATGACGTCATCCAGCTTGTTGCTGTTGAATCTGATCTTGCTCAACTTGACCTGGAAGAAACGTTGTTGAGTTGGTTGACACGTGAAACGTGGTTTCTTAAACGTACTAAAACATGCTATGATCAGGTTTACAACATCCATTGTAACCTTAAGAATATTTTTTATTATATGTCCGTATTAGAACCCCCATAGTACTTTTTACGACTATATACTTTTGTATTACAACGTCTACAGTAAATTTTACAAAAATATCTTACTGATACCTTAAGGCTTTTCTTTAGTGAAATTATATATTTTTTGGTAGTTTACAACAATTTGATAATAAGAATCGAAGTTCTGTTAGTGATACCAATAAACAGCAAATAGTTTGATGATATTGCACTAGTTGGTTTCAGTATTGAATTTGTATTCCAAGGCGAATTGCCATTGTTTGTAAGAATTGTTTTGGTCACATTCTTAAAGTTTAAGTATATAATGCTAATATTTGCCTTCAAACTACATATAATAAGCATTCTCACCCGTATCGGATTGTCTAACTGAATTTCTGCTCTGTTGATCACCTCAGTAACGTCATGTTTGTAGAATCGCTCAAAGGCCCACGGCATTTCCTTCTCCCCACCTAAGATATGGAGTTGCCCCGCAGGGTGTTCACCTTTGTCAGTTATGATGGTTACCTAAAAAAAATTATTTTAAAATTAGCATTTTAAGTTATACAATAAACCACACTTTCAATCCTAAAAATATACTGCCAAACAAGCACACCACCATTTAAACCTATCACATACTTTCAAACCTACACACATGCAGTCAAACCAACATACATTCCCAGTGAATTTTAACTTGTGATTCATGAACTACATTTTATAAAGGGCTTTACGTTATTCTTTTCAATTCAACATCGTCATTTGTTTCCACCTTCTGGCACAGATGGATAACTTATCAAACACCTGTTTCCAAACAATGGTGACGTCTGCCATGTCACATGATTGTGTCCAAGCCATGGTGATGTATTTCATGTCACATGATTGTGTCCAAGCCATGGTGATGTCTGTCATGTCACATAATTGTGTCCAAACAATGGTGACGTCTGTCAAGTCACATAACTGTGTCCAAACCATGGTGATGTCTTCCATATCACATTGTCTGATAGCACTTACATCCAATGTCAGACTCGTCTGTTGTCCAGAGAGCAGAAGGCCGAGGTAGACTCTGTCCTTGTTGCGGAAGCGAATGATCTTTTCCTCAACCTCGTCAATTGACAGACCGCTAAGTTCCAGTTTATCAAACTATATAATAAAAATCATTTGATAATTTATATGGCGCAGTCCTCCAACAAGCAATTATCAAACTACATGCAGTGCATTGAAGACAACAAGAGGAAAATAAGTCAAATCTAATAAGTGTTCTTATTGTTCCTGAAGTTAAACGATCTTTAACACTGTCAAGTAGAATGATGTTTTAGCTCTAAAAAATAAAATAAAATGATATTTAAACACCAAAGTAAAAGGATATTTCATTACTCTAAATTGAAGCAAGAAATTCATAATCAGAATTTAAAAACACAACAAAAAACTGCCATATAAAGTGATCTTTAAAAGTAATTTTAAACGAGTTATAATATGTATAATGGTGATAAAGTAAATATATTTGTACAAATGGTAATTTAGGCAACTGAGAGAAAGAGGGATTTGTTTATAATGAAAGATATTTGGAAGGCTTGAGAGCAACCTGTCAGAATCATATAATGTTACGTATGTCTGAAGGATAAATTGTGCATTTATGTTTTATAAACATCTGCAGAAATTGTAAAAAAATGTAAATTTTTAATCAATAAAAGCAGTTTAAGAGTGATACAATTATTTAAGGAGTTCTAAAGCTTGTCTAAAACTTTATCTTCAACTCAGCTTTATTGCAATACATGACGTCATTAACTTGTACAATGCGCTTTATAGTTATATATACAGTATACTTGAACTTACAAGTTTTAAATTATGTTCTTCTTTTTAGTCCAATTGTAAAAACTCAGTTTTTAAAAATCATTTTTTTTACCTTTATTTATTTTATTCTTTTTAGTCCACTAAAAAAACCGTGGTTTTTAAGAATATTTTTGTACCTCTATTTATTTTACCAAACGCCTCATCAGCACCCGCCCAACGTTTAATAACAAAGCAATGAGGTCACGGGGTGAACTCTTCATGTTAAATTTAACTACGGCAGGTGGGTATAGATGCTTATATAAAGATAAACTAAGATATGCATTAATTTAATTACGGTACATTCGATCGATTTGAAATTTTGATACCATGCATTGTCATCCAAGATCTATCTGAGGTAAAATTAAGAGATCTCTAGGACCATCAGAAGTGGTTTAATTTTACGTTGGTAAATTTGAAAAATTGTCGACAAACAAACAATGCCGCAGGAACGAAAGCGACTTAATAAAAGCGTGGTAAAAAAAGTGGACATGAAAGATAAAAAAAAATATATTTCATTTCAATTAATAAAATTTATTCACATTTTTTAAAACAACTTTTTTCCACGTAAAAAATAAAAAACTTAAAAAAAAACAATATTAAAATAATAAATAAATAAAAAATTCGTAGAAAGGAAATACGAGCCAAGTAAGGTCCTGCACCAAACCCCCCCTCCCGCTTTGAATAACGTCTCTAGACATTTTAAATTGACGTTCAACAGATGTAAATGGTGTGCCAAGGCCAGCTTGACTTTCTGAACAGTAATTGTAAAGACGCTGCCATTTTCCCCCAGTGAATACCTGCCACATAATCCATATTCTGTCGATCGTAGAGTGGAGGATCATGAAGTAGGGGTCGAAGGCCGAGAAGTCGAGTGTGGCCATGGAGTAAGTTCCCTTGCCCCCGATCAGGTGATGCACCTCGTTGTGCAGGACCTCGTAGTGGATCTTAAAGTCGCAGAAGTTGTCCTCCTCCAGAGTGGTCAGCGCCAGGTGCAGCAGCTTGTCCAGGCCGTTGGTTTTAGGAGGAGAGTACAGATCACAAACAACGTCACGTGTTGTTTTCTAGTGGAGAATGATGAAGGAAAATGTAAGCTACAGACTTGACCAGGGGTGGCCAGCATGTGGTAACTAAGAGCCATTAAAAAAATAAATGAAAAAGATTGATAGCAAAAACTCCTTTTGTGATATAATGTTTAATTTTGTATTTTATTCGAATTCAATGATTTAAACTAAACTTTTTAATTGTTTTAACACTAATCGCATTTTGAAGAAATATATTTGTTACAGTTACATAATTAACACATATTTAAAAACGCAAAAGTTTTTGAATGTAAACACACTGCAAATAGATTAATAATTTTTTTAAAAGAGCGTCAATTGGCATATTTAAATGTAAATATGCTTTACAATAATAGTTAAACATTAAAAAATCTAATTTCAGTAATAGTTAAAAAAAACAACAAAAAACAAATTATTTGTTTAAACAGAAATATGGTAGCACTATATTGCGTAGAAGAACTTGTCATGGTGCTCATAAAATATTGTTTCCGTTCGTGGAGCATTGACATCTTAGCACTCCTACCTGTCCCGCAAATTTGATAAAATGAGATTTGAATGGATTCTCTTCACCGCCCTCACTAAATAGTTTTGGTAAAGTGGCTAATGGTTTCGTCCAGTCCCAGTAGGGCACGCCTACAGTCGATTGGTGTCGCTTGAGTCCTCGCTCGAACTGAACGGTCAGCAGACGGTGCCAGTGGGGAAATATGGGCATGCCTGGAAGCAAGGTAAACAATTTTAAGGTAGTATTGTGTTGATATTTTGCTGATGTTTGTATATTTGCGATTATGTTAGTAATTCATTTAGC
>CALYLW010000849.1:66783-271241 GCA_944989445.1 Ampullaceana balthica
AATGGTATAAAAATTCCTTAAGGTAAAATGTAATTTAATTTTGCATTTTATTGTGTCTTAGCGTTACTCTAGATGCTGATACTGTTGGGAATGTATACAGGATTCAGGTAAACGTATGGATTCTCTCTCTGTTTATTTCTTGCTTCGATAGTATCGCCAATGTTTAAAAGTTCTTGGCGAAATCTAGAAAAAGAAATAAAATAAATGTCAAAGGAACTTTCTACTCCGTCATTTCTCAAGCAGGGCCGGATTAAGCCATCTTTGTGCCCGAGGCACAAACCCACATGGGTGCCCCCTTCTGCCCTAATCAACCACTGACCGCTGGTATGTTCAATATCAAGCAAACCAACTAACAAACAAAACAGCTGGCGTCACAAGGGATTGCGGAATGTGCGGACCTCCACTGGGTGACACCAAAGGGTAAAATTCTGTATGCCTCGTTATTTGGCATTGGCATACTCGGAGGAGGTCTATGGGGTAAGTTGTGAGGGAGTGACACCATGACCTACCGAACTGGATGACACCCACCCTAGTGACGCCGCTGTTCATACATATGTGTGTACTAGTATCACTCAAATAAAACCTACGATAAGTTATTTCTGTATTAAAATTAATATTTAATTAATTTTGTAATAATTATATACAAAATACTGTAACTTTTTTAATAGATGAGAAAGTGAGAGAAAGCAAACCTTTACATTTTAAAGTTCTTTATTCTAGATTTACATCTGGCAAAGTTCATAATCAAAGTTAATTTTGCGCAAAATGCCGGTCTCAATCATCAGCGAGGATAATGAATCAAGCCTTTCTTATTTCATGATCAATCTACTTAGATTTTTTGTACGTTTAAACTGAGAAAAAGAGCGCTCATTTAAAACGTTCCTAAACATTAATGTTAAAAATATACGAAAGTCCATTTCTACATTGGAAAAGCAAACTGGATGTTGTCTCTATTACTTTGTATAATTATGCATGACTCAACGTGTTGTTTTCAGATTTTGATGCACGAAACTTGTGGCGAATATATGAGTTTAATTTTTGTATCTCATTATTTAAATTATTGTTAAGATCTTTAGGATAAGCACTTATTAGTCATACACAACAATGAGATGTTTGTGTTACATCGATCAAACAAGAAAATCGAACTACTTTATCATTATATACCTATCCTCATCTACCCATCTGTCTCAAGTTTTTCAACAATGGCTTAAAAATCAAATATACGAAATGTGTCTCTGGCTTTCAGAGAGACCTCAGGGGCATCACCATCAATCACCACTGTCTTACATGGGGACGCGGTGGTCGAGAGGCAGCGCGCTCGACTGGCGTACCGATGGTCATGGGTTCGAATTCATGTCAAGGCAAGGATTTGTTCCCGGGGCCTAGGGCGTCCCTGAGTCACCCAGCTCCGAATGGGTACCTAACACTAGTTAGGCGCCTGGGTAATGCGTGGAACCCACAAAGCCGTGGCCTGTGAACGCTGCATCACTTGCCAACAGATCATCTGTCATGGTCTGTGGACGAAATTATATTCTGCATAGAAGGAGTGTCTGTATAGATAAGATAAGATAAGATGCAAGTGATCTGCTAGTGAAGAATACAAATTAGCACACGTTTTCAAGTTCACGTGTTCATTTTGTAGAGTTTGACTGAATCTGTGAAAATGTAACACTTCTTCCCAAAAGACAAGCGTAAGAGCAAATTCTAATGAATGTATCTTCTTTGCAATTTTTGTCTGCTTCTCTTCTGGTGTCCCCCTTCTGTGACTGGTCTTATTGTAAACACTCTAACGCTTCTATAATCTGAGGATGAGACTTTAGAATAGCTTTAGTTCCAACAACATGTGCTTCCCATCTGGTATCGGAAAGAGAATTTACCCGCGTTCAATCCACAAAGCATCCTTTCAGAATCTTCCATCTGTTGGTTGAAACTGAGAAAAAAGTATCGATCAGTTGCACTGTATGGAAGAAGTTTACTGCCTCTAAACAAGAGTCAACGGCCCTTCATCCTACCAGATTTAGTGAATGGGTAGCACAGGGTATGTAGATAGAAAACCAATCTTCCTCTAGAATTTTGTTCTGCATGGCCTTGTAATACCAAGACATAGTAGCTGCGTTATCCGGGACTGACCTCTGAATTTCGCAAAATCAATATTGCAATCTCCACGTAAGTACTGCAACTCTTGTTTAGCACCTTCACCGGTGTGACTTTGCGGCTCCAAGAAAGTAAAAAAGCGCTCAATGGGCTATCCATCTACCACATATCAAAGAACAACGCTTAACTGATCTAGAAGTGAAATATTGGGTATTGACAAGCTGAAATAACCGGAAGCCTTTACTTCATCTATAATTACTTGATGGACTTTTGGGGACATAATGTTAATCAGTCCTTCACATATAGTTTGGGATACATCAGAAGGATTTCATTTTCCAGAATTTCCATATTTCAGAATGTGTGATGCTAAAAATGGATCAAACAGTCAGTTTGACCAACTCCAGCAACTCTAGAAAAATTCAATTTTGTAAAGATCCAAATTTTGCATTTGTCCTTTTAAAAGCCATTGCAGGGATGGATAAGATTGCACGGGACCCCTGGTTGCAATTCCACCTGGGGCCATGTCCAGCCACTTTATTACACAATTTAATAAGTTTGGGGTCCCTTAATTTAGTCTTAAATCATTGGGGCCCTTGGCTTTAGTCAATCAGCCTTCTATTTAATCCGCCCCTGTGCGATTTAATATTAAATTTGCGATTTTCTAACGTCATGTCGATTATGGATAATGCACACATTTTTCTTGAGGACTTGTGGTGCCCCCCAAACGCTTGGTGTCCAAGGCACGTGCCTTGTTTGCCTATAGGTTAATCCAGCCCTGCCCAAGCTCATCTTGTAAATGAATTGTGGACGGTATTATTTAAAATAAACCAACCAAAGAATTTAAATAACTAAATGTAATATGCATAATCAAATTAGAGTTATTAAAAAATATATAGCAAAAATAGTTATTATTAAACATAAACACAAACAATCATTTAACGTTTATCAAAATCAGTTAGTTAGTTTCAAAATGATTTTTATCTATTTTTAAATACACAACAATAATAATTATAATACTAAGTTTAATAATTTCTCATAAACGAAGAGTTGCATTTCAATGTTCCTTTTTTTGTTAATGAAGAATATAATTTAATTGTTGATTTCCGTTATATATCAGCAATGACTAAAATTAATCTAAATGTGGACCAGCAAAACATTAGCCTTCCAACAAAGCGCGGGCTATAAAGAGCTCTGGTTAAAACCATTTTCCTATTTGGATGTAAGACCTGGACAATACTTGCAACCACTGAAAGCAAGCTGCAAGCATTTGTGTTGTATCTCTTGTGTTGAATTTCTTTGGTCAGATAACCGCAAAGGACGTGGACAAAATTTTCCTGTAAGCCGCATTCAAGTCATTTAATTCCATGTATTTTAAGCAGCTGCTAATGAGTTAGTAAATTCTCTGGATTTGTAGCAAAATAGAACTCACCTAATGTCCTTGCATTTACGCAGAATAAGTATTAGTCAATGTTCTGAAATTTTCCTTTCCGATGAAAAACATAAATGGTGGTTGGAATAAAAAAATATAAATTTGATTAAACTTTACTTCTGTTTCATCTGCAAGCGTTTCAGGTAGGGACTTCTTTTAGGTTTTTAGCTCCAAATGTTTGTTTTTTATCTATTGCGTCGACTCAAGGGTAGATTAGTAAATAAGCGTTTAAGATACGTTGTGTCAATTTGTTTTAAATTAATTAAAGTGTAATTTCATTTTACATTCACCTACCTGTCAACAACTTCCACTGCCTCAGAATCATAGATGTACTGTGTCTCAAAGTCTCCAAGACTCTGTGTTGCTTTGTTGCTGAGTATCCTTGTGATGGTCATAATCTCTAAAGTCACATATTTGTCTGGCAGGCACCCGTGAACATCTTTTTCCGTCAGCAATACATCCTCCAAAGAGAAAAAATATTCATGAGCGCATTCTTAATATATAGTGAGTTATAAAATAAAAAATAATTGAAACTAATTGGTTGTTCAAAAAATATATCGTCTATATAGTACTTGGTAGTTCTTCACAAGAAAAAAAAAGATGCGTATATTTTTAGTTTTATAAGTTTGAGTATTAAATTATTGCTTGGAAATTATATTTCGCAGCGGTCAAATTTCGCATGTCAAATTGAAATGCGAGTCAATGTTTACCTCATATTTATCCGGATCTTATTGTGTGTCTAATGTTGCAGGTAATCAAGGAAATACAATTTTTATTTTAAATAGCTCAGATATTTCTAACCATTCTCGTTTTTCAAGATTAAATAATGTAATGCTCATGCCATTAATAAACGTCATACAAATACTTTTTTAAAACTTACAGGATCAGTTGGTGGCTTTCCAAATAGAGTCAGTGGCCAGTTTGGTGGGAATCCATATTCGTCATACTGAGGGAAATTGGTGGCAGCGTGCCCCGCACTACATATATAGATGACGTTTGTACAAATCTGTTGGAGTTGGTCAATGTTGGAAAGAGAACCATTCCCTGGAAGGCCCTTTAAAGATAATAAATGTTTACATACGTTTGTAATCATAAACTTAAGACTCCGTAGAGGTTAATTGGGAAGTACTTTTAGTACAATTTTATTTTCTTAAGACCATATAACAAAACAAGTTACTTCCAGTGACACAAAAGATAATTTGTTGATACAATCGACAATGTGGGGATGCCAGAGACAAGTGATGATACATTTTACAGTGTATGATACCATAGAAAATGGGGTAAAATATTTGACAATGTTGCAAATTGCGATGCAATAATGTGGCAATGACATAGACAGTATGGTGATAAGTAGAAAGCGGTGTGATACAACAGTCTTTGTGGTAATACAAAATAGAAAATTTGGTGATACAATAGACAATAAGGAAATATAATACCCAATGTTGTGATATTAAAGTCCATGTGGTCATAAAACACAACATATAATTTAATTTCATTAAAATGTATGACAAAATAGACAATGTGTTGACACAATGGACAGTACAACGATAGATCATGTGGGTACACAATAGACAATATGGTGGTACAATAGATCATCTGGTTACACAATAGACAATATGGTGGTAAAATAGATCATGTGGGTACACAATAGACAATGTGATGGTACATTAGATCATGTGAGTACACAATAGACAATGTGGTTGTACAATAGATCATGTGGTTACACAATAGAAAATGTGGTGGTTCAATAGATAATGTGGGTACACAATAGACAATGTGATGGTACAATAGATCATGTGGTTATACAATAGACAATGTGGTGGTTCAATAGATCATGTGGGTACACAATAGACAATGTGATGGTACAATAGATCATGTGGGTTATACAATAGAAAATGTGGTGGTTCAATAGATAATGTGGGTACACAATAGACAATGTGATGGTACAATAGATCATGTGGTTATACAATAGACAATGTGGTGGTACAATAGATCATGTGGGTACACAATAGACAATGTGGTGGTTCAATAGATCATGTGGGTACACAGTAGACAATTTGGTGGTACAATAGATCATCTGGTTACACAATAGACAAAATGGTTGTACAATAGATCATGTGGGTACACAATAGACAATATGATGGTACAATAGATAATGTGGGTACACAATAGACAATATGGTGGTACAATAGATCATGTGGGTACACAATAGACAATGTGGTGGTTCAATAGATCATGTGAGTACACAATAGACAATGTGGTTGTACAATAGATCATGTGGTTACACAATAGAAAATGTGGTGGTACAATAGATCATGTGGGTACACAAATAGACAATGTGATGGTACAATAGATCATGTGAGTACACAATATACAATGTGATGGTACAATAGATACATGTGGGTACACAATAGACAATGTGGTGGTTCAATAGATCATGTGGGTACACAATAGACAATGTGATGGTACAAAAGATCATGTGGGTACACAATAGACAATGTGTGGTACAATAGATCATCTGGGTACACAATAGACAATATGGTGGTACAATAGATCATTTGGGTACACAATAGACAATGTGATGGTACAATAGATCATGTGAGTACACAATAGACAATGTGATGGTACAATAGATCATGTGGGTACACAATAGACAATTGATGGAACAAATAGATCATGTGGGGACACAATAGATAATATGGTGGAACAATAGACCATGTGGGTACACAATAGACAATGTGATGGTACAAAAGATCATGTGGGTACACAATAGACAACGTGGGTGGTACAATAGATCATATGTGGTACACAATAGACAATATGGTGGTACAATAGATAATGTGGGTACACAATAGACAATGTTATGGTACAATAGATCATGTGGGTACACAATAGACAATTTAATGGAACAATAAATCATATTGGGTACACAATAGACAATGCTATGGAACAATAGATTAAGTGGGTACACAATAGACAATGTGGTGGTACAATAGATCATGTGGGTACACAATAGACAATGTGGTAGTTACAATAGATCATGTGGGTACACAATAGATAATATGGTGGAACAATATATCATGTGGGTACACAATAGACAATGTGTTGGTACAATAGATCATCTGGGTACACAATAGACAATGTTGGTTGTACAATAGATCATATGGGTTACACAATAGACAATATGGTGGTACAATAGATCATGTGGGTACACAATAGACAATGTGGTGGTACAATAGATCATATGGGTACACAAAGACAATGTGATGGTACAATAGATCAAGTGGGTACACAATAGACAATGTGGTGGTACAATAGATCATGTGGGTACACAAATAGACAATGTGGTGGTTAAATAGATCATGTGGGTACACAATAGATACTATGGTGGAACAATATATCATGTGGGTACAGAATAGACAATGTGATGGTGTAATAGATCATCTGGGTACACAATAGACAATATGGTGGTACAAAAGATCATGTGGGTACACAATATACAATACGATGGTACAATAGATCATGTGGGTACACAATAGACAATGTGATGGTACAATAGATCATGTGGGTACACAATAGATATTATGGTTGAACAATAGATCATGTGGGTACACAAGATACAATGTGATGGTACAATAGATCATTAGGGTACACAATAGACAATGTGATGGTACAATAGATCATGTGAGTACACAATAGACAATGTAATGGAACAATAAATCATGTGGGGTACACAATAGACAATGCTATGGTACAATAGATCATGTGGGTACACAATAGACAATGTGGTGGTACAATAGATCATGTGGGTACACAATAGACAATGTGGTGGTACAATAGATCATCTGGGTTACACAATAGTCAATACGGTGGTACAATACATCATGTGGGTACACAATAGACAATGTATGGTACAATAGATCATGTGGGTACACAATAGACAATGTGATGGTACATTAGATCATGTGGGTACACAATAGACAATATGGTGGACAATAGATCATGTGGGTACACAATAGACAATGTGATGGTACAATTGATCATGTGGGTACACAATAGACAATGTGGTGGTACAATAGATCATGTGGGTACAAAATAGACAAATTTGTGGTACAATAGATCATGTGGGTACACAATAGACAATGTGGTGGAACAATAGATCATCTGGGTACACAAATAGACAATATGGTGGTACAATAGATCATGTGGGTACACAATAGACAATGTGATGGTACAATAGATCATGTGGGTACACAATAGACAATTAGATGGAACAATAAATCATGTGGGGTACACAATAGACAATGTATGGTACAATAGATCATGTGGGTACACAATAGACAATGTGGTGGTACAATAGATCATGTGGGTACACAATAGACAATGTGGTGGTTCAATAGATCATGTGGGTACACAATAGATAATATGATGGAACAATAGATCATGTGGGTACACAATAGACATATGTGATGGTACAATAGATCATGTGGGTACACAATAGACAATGTGGTGGTACAATAGATCATCTGGGTACACAATAGACAATATGGTGGTACAATAGATCATGTGGGTATACAATATACAATGTGATGGTACAATAGATCATGTGGGTACACAATACACAATGTGAAGGTACAATTGATCATGTGGGTACACAATAGACAATGTGATGGTACAATAGATCATGTGGGTACACAATAGATAATATGGTGGAACTATAGATCATGTGGGTACACAATAGACAATGTGGTGGTACAATAGATCATCTGCGTACACAATAGACAATACGGTGGTACAATAGATCATGTGGGTACACAATAGACAATGTGATGGTACAATAGATCATGTGGGTACACAATAGACAATGTGATGTTACAATAGATCATGTGTGTACACAATAGACAATTTAATGGAACAATAAATCATGTGGGGTACACAATAGATAATATGGTGGAACAATAGATCATGTGGGTACACAATAGACAATGTGGTGGTACAATAGATCATGTGGGTACACAAATAGACAATGTGGTGGTACAATAGATCATGTGGGTACACAATAGATACTATGGTGGAACAATAGATCATGTGGGTACACAATAGACAATGTGATGGTACAATAGATCATGTGGGTACACAATAGACAATATGGTGGTACAATAGATCATGTGGGTACACAATATACAATATGATGGTACAATAGATCATGTGGGTACACAATAGACAATGTGATGGTACAATAGATCATGTGGGTACACAATAGATATTATGGTTGAACAATAGATCATGTGGGTACACAATAGACAATGTGATGGTACAATAGATAATGTGGGTACACAATAGACAATGTGATGGTACAATAGATCATGTGAGTACACAATAGACAATGTAATGGAACAATAGATCATGTGGGGTACACAATAGACAATGCTATGGAACAATAGATTATGTGGGTACACAATAGACAATGTGGTGGTACAATAGATCATCTGGGTACACAATAGACAATGCGGTGGTACAATAGATCATGTGGGTTACACAATAGTCAATATGGTGGTACAATACATCATGTGGGTACACAATAGACAATGTAATGGTACAATAGATCATGTGGGTACACAATAGACAATGTGATGGTACATTAGATCATGTGGGTACACAATAGACAATATGGTTGAATAATAGATCATGTGGGTACACAATAGACAATGTGATGGTACAATTGATTATGTGGGTACACAATAGACAATGTGGTGGTACAATAGATCATGTGGGTACACAAATAGACAAATTTGTGGTACAATAGATCATGTGGGTACACAATAGACAATGTGGTGGAACAATAGATCATGTGCGTACACAATAGACAATATGGTGGTACAATAGATCATGTGGGTACACAATAGACAATGTGATGGTACAATAGATCATGTGGGTACTCAATAGACAATTGAAATGGAACAATAAATCATGTGGGGACACAATAGACAATGCTATGGAACAATAGATTAAGTGGGTACACAATAGACAATTTGGTGGTACAATAGATCATGTGGGTACACAATAGACAATGTGGTGGTACAATAGATCATGTGGGTACACAATAGACAATATGATGGAACAATAGATCATGTGGGTACACAATAGACAAATGTGATGGTACAATAGATCATGTGGGTACACAACAGACAATGTGGTGGAACAATAGATCATCTGGGTACACAATAGACAATATGGTGGTACAATAGATCATGTGGGTATACAATATACAATGTGATGGTACAGTAGATCATGTTGGGTACAAAATACACAATGTGATGGTACAATTGATCATGTGGGTACACAATAGACAATGTGATGGTACAATAGATCATGTGGGTACACAATAGATAATATGGTGGAACAATAGATCATGTGGGTACACAATAGACAATATAATGGTACAATAGATCATGTGGGTACACAATAGACAATGTGATGGTACAATAGATCATATGGGTACACAATAGACAATGTGGTTGTACAATAGATCATGTGGGTACACAATAGACAATGTGGTGGTACGATAGATCATCTGCGTACACAATAGACAATATGGTGGTACAATAGATCATGTGGGTACACAATAGACAATATGATGGTACAATAGATCATGTGAGTACACAATAGACAATGTGATGTTACAATAGATCATGTGTGTACACAATAGACAATTTAATGGAACAATAGATCATGTGGGGACACAATAGATAATATGGTGGAACAATAGATTATGTGGGTACACAATAGACAATGTGATGGTACAATAGATCATGTTGGGTACACAATAGACAATGTTGTGGTACAATAGATCATCTGCGTACACAATAGACAATATGGTGGTACAATAGATCATGTGGGTACACAATAGACAATGTGATGGTACAATAGATCATGTGGGTACACAATAGACAATTTAATGGAACAATAGATCATATTGGGACACAATAGACAATGCTATGGAACAATAGATTAAGTGGGTACACAGTAGACAATGTGGTGGTACAATAGATCATGTGGGTACACAATAGACAATGTGGTGGTACAATAGATCATCTGGTTACACAATAGACAATGTGATGGTAAAATAGATCATATGGGTACACAATAGACAATGTGATGGTACAATAGATCATGTGGGTACACAATAGACAATGTGGTGGTACAATAGATCATGTGGGTACACAATAGATAATATGATGGAACAATAGATCATGTGGGTACACAATAGACAATGTGATGGTACAATAGATCATGTGGGTACACAACAGACAATGTGGTGGAACAATAGATCATCTGGGTACACAATAGACAATATGGTGGTACAATAGATCATGTGGGTATACAATATACAATGTGATGGTACAATAGATCATGTGGGTACACAATACACAATGTGAAGGTACAATTGATCATGTGGGTACACAATAGACAATGTGATGGTACAATAGATCATGTGGGTACGACAATAGATAATATGGTGGAACAATAGATCATGTGGGTTACACAATAGACAATATAATGGTACAATAGATCATGTGGGTACACAATAGACAATGTGATGGTACAATAGATCATATGGGTACACAATAGACAATGTGGTTGTACAATAGATCATGTGGGTACACAATAGACAATGTGGTGGTACAATAGATCATCTCGGGTACACAATAGACAATATGGTGGTACAATAGATCATGTGGGGTACACAATAGACAATGTGATGGTTCAATAGATCATGTGAGTACACAATAGACAATGTGATGTTACAATAGATCATGTGGGTACACAATAGACAATTTAATGGAACAATAAATCATGTGGGGACACAATAGATAATATGGTGGAACAATAGATTATGTGGGTACACAATAGACAATGTGATGGTAAAAATATATCATGTGGGTACACAGTAGACAATGTTGTGGTACAATAGATCATCTGCGTACACAATAGACAATATGGTGGTACAATAGATCATGTGGGTACACAATAGACAATTTGATGGTACAATAGATCATGTGGGTACACAATAGACAATTTAATGGAACAATAAATCATATTGGGACACAATAGACAATGCTATGGAACAATAGATTATGTGGGTACACAATAGACAATGTGGTGGTACAATAGATCATGTGGGTACACAATAGACAATGTGGTGGTACAATAGATCATCTGGGTACACAATAGACAATATGGTGGTACAATAGATCATGTGGGTACACAATAGACAATGTGATGGTACAATAGATCATATGAGTACACAATAGACAATGTGATGGTACAATAGATCATGTGGGTACACAATAGACAATGTGGTGGTACAATAGATCATGTGGGTACACAATAGACAATTTGGTGGTTACAATAGATCATGTGGGTACACAATAGACAATGTGATGGTGCAATAGATCATCTGGGTACACAATAGACAATATGGTGGTACAATAGATCAGTAGGGTAAACAATATACAATACGATGGTACAATAGATCATGTGGGTACACAATATACAATATGAAGGTACAATAGATCATAGTGGGTACACAATAGACAATGTGATGGTACAATAGATCATGTGAGTACACAATAGACAATGTAATGGAACAAATAAATTATGTGGGGACACAATAGACAATGCTATGGAACAATAGATCATGTGGGTACACAATAGACAATGTGGTGGTACAATAGATCATGTGGGTACACAATAGACAATGTGGTGGTACAATAGATCATCTGGTTACACAATAGTCAATACGGTGGTACAATAGATCATGTGGGTACACACAATAGACAATGTAATGGTACAATAGATCATGTGAGTACACAATAGACAATGTGATGGTACAAATAGATCATGTGGGTACACAATAGATCATATGGTTAAATAATAGATCATGTGGGTACACAATAGACAATTTGATGGTACAATTGATCATGTGGGTACACAATAGACAATGTGGTGGTACAATATATCATCTGGGTACATAATAAACAATATGGTGGTACAATAGAGCATGAGGGTACACAATGGACAATGTGATGGTACAATAGGTCATGTGGGTACACAATACACAATGTGATGGTACAATAGATCATGTGGGTACACAATAGACAATGTGATGGTACAATAGATCATGTGGGTACACAATAGATAATATGGTGGAACAGTAGATCATGTGGGTACACAATAGACAAATTTGTGGTACAATAGATCATCTGGGTACACAAAAGACAATGTGATGGCACAAAAGATCATGTGGGTACACAATAGACAATGTGGTGGTACAATAGATCATGTGGGTACACAATAGATAATATGATGGAACAATAGATCATGTGGGTACACAATAGACAATGTGTTGGTACAATAGATCATCTGGGTACACAATAGACAATGTGGTGGTACAATAGATCATGTGGGTACACAATAGACAATGTGATGGTACAATAGATCATGTGGGTACACAATAGACAATGTGTAGGTACAATAGATCATGTGGGTACACAATAGACAATGTGATGGTACAATAGATCATGTGGGTACACAATAGACAATGTGGTGGTACAATAGATCATGTGGGTACACAATAGACAATGTGTGGTACAATAGATCATGTGGGTACACAATAGACAATGTGATGGTACAATAGATCATGTGGGTACACAATAGACAATGTGATGTACAATAGATCATGTGGGTACACAATAGACAATTGGTGGAACAATAGATTATGTGGGGTACACAATAGACAATGTGGTGGTACAATAGATCATGTGGGTACACAATAGACAATGTGGTGATACAATAGATCATGTGGGTACACAATAGACAATGTGGTGGTACAATAGATCATGTGGGTACACAATAGACAATGTGGTGGTACAATAGATCATGTGGGTACACAATAGACAATGTGGTGGTACAATAGATCATGTGGGGTACACAATAGACAATGTGGTGGTACAATAGATCATGTGGGGTACACAATAGACAATGTGATGGTACAATAGATCATGTGGGTACACAATAGACAATGTGGTGGTACAATAGATCATGTGGGTACACAATAGACAATGTGGTGGTACAATAGATTATGTGGGTACACAATAGACAATGTGTTGTACAATAGATCATGTGGGGTACACAATAGACAATGTGGTGGTACAATAGATCATGTGGGGTACACAATAGACAATGTGATGGTACAATAGATCATGTGGGTACACAATAGACAATGTGGTGGTACAATAGATATGTGGGTACACAATAGACAATGTGCTGGTACAATAGATATGTGGGGTACACAATAGACAATGTATGTAACAATAGATTATGTGGGTACACAATAGACAATGTGGTGGTACAATAGATCATGTGGGGTACACAATAGACAATGTGGTGGTACAATAGATCATTGTGTACACAATAGACAATGTGTGGTACAATAGATTATGTGGGGACACAATAGACAATGTGGTGTACAATAGATCATATGGGTACACAATAGACAATATGGTGGAACAATAGATTATGTGGGGACACAATAGACAATGTGGTGGTACAATAGATTATGAGGGGACACAATAGAAAATGTGGTGATACAATAGATAATGTGGGGACACAATAGACAATGTGGTGGTACAATAGACTATGTGGGTACACAATAGACAATGTGGTGGTACAATAGATTATGTGGGGACACAATAGACAATGTGGTGATACAATAGATCATGTGGGGTACACAATAGACAATGTGGTGGTACAAACAGATCATGTGGGGACACAATAGACAATGTAATTGAACAATAGATTATGTGCGAACACAATAGACAATGTGGTGGTACAATAGAGTATGTGGGGACACAATAGACAATGTGGTGGTACAATAGATTATGTGGGGACACAATAGACAATGTTTGATACAATAGATCATGTGGGGACACAATAGACAATGTGGTGGTACAATAGATCTTGTGGGGACACAACAGACAATGTAAAGGAACAATACATTATGTGGGACACAATAGACAATGTGGTGGTACAATAGGTCATGTGGGTACACAATAGACAATGTGCTGGTACAATAGATATGTGGGGACACAATAGACAACGTAATGGAACAATAGATTATGTAGGGTACACAATAGACAATGTGGTGGTTCAATAGATTATGTGGGTACACAATAGACAATTTTGTGATACAAAGGACACTGCAACGATAGATTACGTGGGTACACAATAGACAATGTGGTGGTACAATAAATCATGTGGGTACACAATAGACAATGTGGTGGTACAATAGAACATGTGGGAACACAATAGACAATGTGGTGGAACAATAGATTATGTTGGGACACAATAGATTATGTTGGGACACAATTGGCAATGTGGTTGTTCAATAGATTATTTGTGAACACAAAAGACAATCTGGTAGTGCAATAAACATTGTAGTAATAAAATAGAAAAATGTGTTGATACGAAAGAAAATTAGATTATGCAATAGAAAATTCAGTGATGAAAGAGACAGTGGTCATGCAATAGACAATGCAGGTATTTAATAAATGACGTTTTAATGACATACACAATACTGCGTTGCCATAGACAAGGTGCTGGTACAATAGTCTATTCTATATGGTGAAGCCTTAAAAATATGGTGATTCCCATAAAAATGTGGTGATGTGATAGAAAATCTGGTGATAATTAGATAATGTTGTAATAAAATATACTATGTGGTAACACAATAAATAGTGTGGTAATACTATAAAAACTGTGGTGATGCAAAAGACAATTTTGTGATACATTTGACAATACATTGATACAATAAATATTGTAGTGAGTGGTGATGTAATAAACAATGTTATAAAATAATATTTTGCGATATTTTGACACTTTGGTAATACAATAGATAATTTTGAGACACAATAGACAATGTGATGTAGCCATTAACAATGTTGTGGTACAAAAGAGGCTTCAAGGGCTGTCAAAGCCGGAGCGGGTGCGGGTATAAGCTCCCTCACCCCAAGAAATGCTTCAATGGCTTGCGACTCTAATCGCCTCTGGCAGTCAAATCCAGCTCCTGGCCTTCACGTGTGGCTTGCCAAACAAGCCCGGCGAAGCCTTTTCCCAACTAACAGGAGAAGGGGTGCAAGGCGGACCACTGGCGCCTCAAAACCAGTTGTTTCGGGCAGATGAGGCTGGTCAGCTTTAGATGGCCGCTCATCTAGGAGAAGGAAAACTCTGACTCCAAACCTCCGCTGCCTTGCGGCCATACTCACTCATGAGAAAGGCTAGGGGAGTAAACCTCGATCACAAATCAGGAGCCGGAATCCCGAAGGCAGTCTGACGTTGCTTACAACGTCTCTCTGGCAATTCCTGCGACGTAGTTGATACCAAGATGTACTGACTCTGCCTCTACCTTGGACCACTCAGCTGCGTGGAGAGAGGGAGTCTGCTGCACGGGCAACAGCCAACTCTCCACACCACCCGCCCAGGCATGTGCCCTTGAGAGGACACTCCAGCTTCGCCTCACAGCGTCGACACAACACGGGAAGTAGTATTGACCGGTTATAAGCCACCCGCTCAATTGGCATAGAGCTGGCGCCAGGGCTTTCTTCCGACGGTGGGAGAGATATCTTTGTCTCATTGGACAACTACCGCCCGCCTCAAGCTGGGCAGCCCCCAGTCATAAAGTGTTGTCCCGCCACAGTCTGCCTGCCCTACTGGGTGTGTAGGGCTTAGGGTGCACACATGCCTGACAAGTAGACTGTAAACTCATGCACCAACCAATACAAATATAAATAAAAAAGCAAAAAGGAAAACCCAAATCCTCAAGCTGGGGACCTGGAATGTACGGACGCTGACACCCGGGATGTCAGACGGCCTTAACGATATCAGCGATGCCAGGAAAACATCTGTAATAAACAACAAACTGACAAGACTGCATGTAGACATAGCCACCTTACAAGAGACACGGCTGTCAGGTTCTGGTTCACTAAGAGAAAAGGACTACACGTTCGTTTGGCAGGGCAAAAGCAAGGAAGAAGCCAGAGAGCATGGTGTTGGATTTGCTGTCCGTAACACCCCCGTGGGTATGGTAGCACCTTGCCAACAGGGAACTGAAAGGCTTCTCACACTTCGCCTACACACCACAACAGGGCCCGCCTACCTAATTAGTGCATATGCTCCCACACTCAATGCAACCATGCAGACGAAAGATGAGTTCTACAACCAGTTGGACTCACTGTTAAGCTCGATATCCAAAGATGAGCACGTGATACTGCTGGGTGACTTTAAGGCTAGAGTGTGTGCAACACCTCATGGCCCTCTTGTCTGGGAAGATTTGGCACAGGAAAATTGAACGAAAACGGACAGAGACTCCTGGAACTATGCTCTTACACGATCATCACCAATAATTTCTTTCAGACAAAGCCGCAACATAGAGTGTCTTGGAGACATCCTCGCTCTAAGCACTGGCACCAGCTGGACCTAATTATTACCAGGCGCTCTGCACTGAAACATGTCCTCCTCACTCGAACTTTCCAAAGTGCCGACTGCGACACAGATCACTCACTGGTATGTTGCATGCTGAGATTACTGCCCAAGAAATCTCACCGATCCAGACCAGTAGGCAGACCCCGCATTGATGTGAGTAAGACTTCTCACCCAGACAAGAAAGCCGAGTTCATAGAAGCTCTCTCCAACTCACTAGACTCTGACTTACCAGGCAACAGCACCAAGGAAAAGTGGGAACATCTCAGACTGACCATCCACAGCACAGCAATGCAGATCTTCGGAAGAAAAAGGAACCAAAACAATGACTGGTTTGAGGCCAACTCTGCCACACTCACCCCTGCCGTAGAAGAAAGACGAAGTGCCCACCAAAAACACAGGCACTCCCCAAACCCACAGACACTGCAGGCGTACAGATTAGCCAGGATCAATGTTCAGAGATTAACTAGGCAATGCGCAAATGACTACTGGCTCCAACTCTGTCAGAGCATCCAGCTAGCGGCCGACACCGGTAATATTAGGGGGATGTATGACGGCATTAAAAAAACCTTGTAAGAAAGTCATAGCCCCACTGAAGTCCTCAACAGGAGAAATAATTCGCGACAGGGCTAAACAGATGGACAGATGGGTGGAGCACTATTCAGAACTTTACTCCCAACAAAATCATGTAACCCAAGATGCCATCGATGCCATCCAAAGCTTCCCCCTCATGGCAGAACTGGACGACATACCCACCCTAGCAGAACTAAAAGAAGCTATTGAGCGATTACCAATAGCCAAGGCCCCTGGTCAGGACGGAATACCACCAGAGATCATCAAGTGCGGCAGTAGTGTATTGCTGGAACACCTGCATGGCCTCCTCTGCCAGTGCTGGGAAGAAGGAGCTGTACCAGAGGATATGAGAAATGCCAATATTATCACGCTGTATAAAAATAAAGGAGACAGAAGTGACTGCAACAACTACAGAGGCATTTATCTCCTTAGCATCGTGGGTAAAGTCTTTGCACGCGTTGTTTTAAATAAACTGCAAAGACTGGATGAAAGAGTATATCCTGAATCACAGTGCGGTTTCCGGGCAGAAAGGTCAACAATCGACATGATCTTTTCTTTAAGACAACTTCAAGAAAAGTGCCGAGAGCAACACATGCCCCTTTACCTGGCCTTCATTGATTTAACAAAGGCTTTTGACCTGGTCAGCAGAGATGGTCTGTTTACAGTCTTGGCAAAAGTTGGCTGCCCACCAAAACTGCTTAGCATTATACAGTCATTCCACGATGGTATGAAATGCACGGTGCAGTATGACGGTTCAACTTCCCCTCAATTTGATATCCTCAGTGGAGTCAAACAGGGCTGCGTCCTCGCCCCGACGCTCTTTGCCTGCCTGTTGAAACATGCCTTTGGATCCTCAACCGAGGGGATCTATCATCATACACGTTCTGATGGTAAACTATTTAATCTGGCCAGGCTTAAGGCAAAGACGAAGATCCGAGAAACGGTCATCAGGGACATGATTTTTGCAGACGACGCTGCCATTGCAACTCACAACGAAGCTGATTTGAAAAGGCTGATGGACCGCCTTGCCAAGGCCGCCAGGGACTTCGGACTAACCATCAGTCTCAAAAAGACCAACGTGATGGCCCAAGACGCTGACCCACCCAACATCACCATCGATGGCTGTCAACTTGAGGCCGTGGAACGTTTTACATACCTTGGCTCCAGCATCACCAACAACCTGTCCCTTGATTCCGACCTAGACGTAAGGATCGGCAAGGCCTCCACAACTATGGCCAGGCTCTCAAAAAGAGTAGGGAGCAACAAAAAGCTGACCATCAATACCAAAATTGCTGTCTACAGGGCATGTGTACAGGGCACCCTCCTTTATGCCAGTGAATCCTGGACCCTATACTCCAGACAAGAAAGGAGATTGAGCGCTTTCCACATGCGCTGTCTACGGCGCATCCTGGGAATCACCTGGCAGGACCATGTCACCAACAATGAGGTGCTACAACGGGCAAAAACCCAAAGCATGACAACTCTTCTTCGCCAGCGTCGGCTTAGGTGCGCAGATTGGAGGATGGCAGAATCCCAAAGGGCATCCTCTATTCTGAGCTAGCCAAAGGAAAGAGGACCACAGGCCGGCCTCACCTCCGTTACAAAGATGTGTGCAAGAGAGACCTCAAAGCTTTTGTCATTGAAATAAATAGCTGGGAGGAACTCGCTGGGGACAGGTCCAGTTGGAGACAGGCATTGACTGCTGGGCTAGAAGCAGGAGAAAGAAACCTGCAACAGTTCGCAGACGAAACTCGCCTAAAGAGGAAAAGCAGAGCAATTCAGCCAACCACTAGCACTACCGTAAGTGTCAGAAATGCAGCAAAGGCTGCCATTCGCGAGTGGGATTGTACAGCCACAGCAGAAGATGCAAGATCATGTGTGTAAATCCCACAGGAGCACAGAAAATTCCGTCGGCTCACGAGACTTAAGGAAGCCAAACAACAACACGGTACAAAAGATAATGCGATGATACGATACAATACATAGTTTGTTACATCCATCGCGGAGGTCCACGAAAGCGCTACAAGGACGCAGTTAAAACTGCTCTGAAGGCCTTCGACATCGGACATGACTCCTGGGAAGCAGCAGCCAGTAACCGAGCCCACTGGCGCTCTACGATATGGAATGGCGCAGCTGTCTGTGAAGCTAATAGACAACAGGCTGCCAAGTTAAAACGCCAAGCCAGAAAGGAACGTAACCAAAACCCACCCGAAGTGATCGCTTCTATCTCTTGTCCGACATGCGGACGCTTCTTTCGTGCAAAAATAGGGTTAATAAGCCACCAGAAAACACATGTGGCGGCCCAGCAAATATGATGAGAGTGGTCATCGTCGATCACGACGGACGATCAGCAAGCAGCACATCCATCATGGGCGCTTTGGGTTGTTTTTTTCACTGTACCGTGGCTCAACAGCTTGAATTCAAGCATAAGGGCCTGGGCTTCTTTAAATCGTGTTTGTTCTTAATTTTTATTCTAGCAACCCATCATAAATATCCAAATAAAGTTTTGTTTTACCAGACTTGAGGGAAACCACAATTTAATAGAGAGGATGTTATTAATATTTATAATATAAAAATTGAGATTTTATGACCATAATTTAAAAAATTACACATTTTTAACACGATTTTTTTTATGACAAACCGTCTGAATTGTAGTGTTTTGCTTCATCGAATTTTGCCATATTATTGTTAATTAGTAATTGTGTAAACTTTTCATTTTCAAAATGCTGAACAATTTTAATTTATCATTGTGACTTCATGTTTGCAATCTTGTGGGCCTGTCTTTGCTCACTCAAAATAATTAACTACACTAGAAATTTTCACAACTGAATTCTGAGCTATTTTTAAATAATTCTCTTCTTTGAAATAATAAGAAACATCCATTAAATTAGTATCCTGTACCTTTATCCCCATTCCACCTTTATCTTGGTTCCTTTCTTTGACAAGCTCTTGTGCAAAGTGTTGTATTTCGTAATCTTCGGTAACATCCGTTGCTGTAACTGAGAAAATGTGCATTTTGTTGTACAAATCAATAACAATGAGCATCACCATGACTTTTTGCACAAATTATATTGAATATGTGTAAATTAAAACCGCACCAAATGAAATTTGTACACACGGTCATGTAACAAAACTATTTGTCTCTATATCGAAGATTATTAACAATAATATTCCTTTGCATAAAATTGATTATATATTACAAATAAGTTATGAGGAATTTTTTTCTTTTCTTGCTTTTTTGCCAAATATATTGAAATATTATATTGTGAGATTTAGTTAAATATTTTTTAAACAGCAAGTGGATCAAATTTAATAAAAAGAAAGACATGAAACGTCGTTTGATTCATAAATTCAGTGTGTACTTTTATCTGTCTCATTTTACTTTTGAGAAAGGGAATCTGTATTAAAGCTGACTGGCGTTTTGTTTTAAGACTAAATGTACGGAAGAGCAAAGAGACCGGTGATGTATAGGATAAACTCATTGGGCACGGGAGTTAGGTGTGAACAGAATGTCCTAAGTATGAAGAATGTTACTTAGTAGTTAGTTATTAGGGATGACTGGGGTAGGAAAAAATATAGAGCTGCTCATAACTGAAAAGTTTTATCAAGGGAAAAGCGAGGGAACGTTTTTCGGAATTCGCTGCACTACTAAGCAAAAAACACTATTTGCAAAAATTTATAATGTTTTAGAATTGGCTTTTACGATGAAAAAGTTTCGTCGTAAGTTTTTTCTACTATTCTCTTTTTAACCGTTTAATTGAATTATCATACTAATTAAAATGTTATTTCGGTCTTAAAAATAAACATTTTTGACAAACCAACAGCGTTTTATTTTAGTTTTTTTTTAAAAATTTTCTTTTATAATCTAAAAAAAAACACGCTTTTTTACAAAGATTTATCATAACATATATTTCAAATTAAGTTTTAGTTTCTAAGGCCCCAAGTTATCCTAATGTTCTTATTTAACAAATATGTGTCTTTTCCCCCCAGAAAATATAACAAATTACCGCTGCTAAGACAGCATTTATGTGACAGACCTTTTCTTTTCTGACAATTTTCTGTCTACTAGGGTGGGTTGGGCAAGAAATCGGTTATTTATTTTAACTTTGCTTATGTTAGAAATTGTCATTAATTCAATGTGTCTAGTTTTTATTTGTGTTATACATAATAATATTTTAATATTATATTTTTAAGTCTTTTTTTTTACCTATATTTGTGAAACTTACGATAATACAGCTTTAGGTAGTCACGGACGTAGTTGTTGATGGCGTTGTACAACAAGATGGCGTCCTCTCTGTAGTAGTAGCAGGGGAGGACACTGGGGTCATCCAGCTGATAAAGTTACACAGTAACAAACATTACTTATTTTTTAACGTACGTGTTTGTGACAGTATGTGGGGTAGTATTCTACTATGGTATTTTTCTCTTAACAACCAATCTATCAAGTATGATAATGTTTTAGCCTTAGATCCAAAAGCTTTACCAGGCACCAATATTTCACATCCAACTGCTCAGTGCTGGTCATTTGTTTTTCTAAATCACGGTCATTAAATACCGACTTTGATCAAACCAGTTGCTTTCAAGTCACTCTACAGAATCTAGAACGCTTCATTTTATATAAAACCTCAATGATTTGCTTATGATAATCTATTGCATCACTTAATTGTCTATGCTTCTGCGGGATCAACGATAAAGCAACAATGGAGTATCAGGGTACATTTCAGACCTCATTAGGAGCCTGTCTTCCCCAGTTATTTAAAGTGCCCGATGTTGTAATGAGAATATTTTTTTTTCCATTAGTTAATGTGTAACAAAAAAAAAGTCTAAAAACTTATTAGAGGTCCAACTATTCCCTTAGCCTCATCGGTGGTACAAAGATTTCCGTCAAAGTCTGACTAATGTTGAATACAAATTGTTGATTAATAACATTAAAACTAGTATTTAAATATTGTCTTTTTATTTGCATTTCCCCCTTTCAATCAAAAGTAAATTAGTGCTGATTCCGTCAAAAAGTTTGATAAATATAAATAACATACGCCTCGCCTCCTGAGATCCTCAGGTAAAGTTCCTTCAATATCAAATCTCCATGTCTCCAGCCTGTTAGACAACATACGCATTTTTATTTAGTAGGTAACTTGTATGAAATAAGCGTGAAAATAAAACTGTTACTGGATTAATTGAAATAATTAGGGCTTTAGAAATTAACGATTATTTAATCGATAAATCGTAAAAAAATTTAATCGATTAAAATTAATTTGATAGATTAACATACGATTTAACTTTAAGAAAATATTTCTATTTTTTCTCCCAATTTATAAATAATACTTATATACTTTTCCTTCGCATTATCATTAATTATTTAGACATGCATACGTAAATAAAAGTTTTTTTCCCTTATTTCTTGCATAGCAGAACGAATTTGCTGTGTTGCATCACAAATTTTGGGAACCATGGAGTTAACGCGACTTAATGGATTTCGCGAAATAATGAATCGCAACTTAACGGGATCTATATATGCTTTATAAAAATATAATTAATCGAAATTAATCGATTAATTTTGTTTCCGAATGATTGAACAAATTCTTTTTAATCAGTACCAGCCATCAAATAATAATATTACATTATTTTTTAAAGAACTTCCCTGACATTCCTTTTGTTTGTATTTTGTTTGTATAGTAGCTTATTTTATTTATAAGAACAGACTTTATGTTATTAAAGGTCATTTAATAATAATAATATCAGTAATAGATTTTCTACTTTTGTATATTGCAGCTCTATTTTGAAAAAAAAGATTAAGCTATTGTGTATTACTTCATATAAATTTGAGATGTTAAAAAATTATTGTTAAAGGTGTGTCATACTTAGGAAGATTTGTTGACTGACAATATCAGATATAGGAGATGAGTATACATCCTATATAGCGCTCTTTCTATTTGTGTATATGAAACATTTCACAATTCCCAGCAATAAACTTTTGAATGTGCGTGTGTGTAAATGTTTGTCTCATAGGTATAGCCTATTTTAACAGTAGCTTATCTGATTATGCGACGTAAAAAAAAAGATGTGTTTCAAATTAAACATCATAAATATTCCTGTTAGCTTCTAGCAGATTTAAACTAGTAAATAGTGTTTGCATGATGCACATAGTGGTTAGCTAAAGTCTTTTTTGTTATTGTCTATTATGCCGTGAAATATTACAGAGCTAAAGAAACATAACTCATTTCTCTGTGTTGCATTCTTACTTTGTGTCGTTCAGTCCGATTTCAATAACACTATATGTTTCATCTCAGGCATATCTATATAGAGTTTGCACTCTATTTATCACAATTTAATTCAAATTGTTAACAGTGAACAATGCTTTAAAGTTTAAGTGGCTTATGCAACATCCTTAATTATTTATAATCCCCTATGTTCACTTAACAGTAAAAAGAATTGGACAATTTCATCTGAAATTTATTGTCAGCATACATGGCATTCAGACGTGCAAACATATTAAGCCACATAATACTTTCAAAAAAATTATATATAACTAGCAGACCCGTCGTGCGTTGCAACGATCTCAATAAAAAGGAATACATATAGATTAAAAAGAAATTACATTAAGGGTCACCAGGCCCATCAGTTTAACATATGAAGTTCGAAAATCTGTTCATTTCAATCAATTTCATAACAAAAATATAAATATATGTATCTATATTTCTCAATATCGTGTAAAATTGAAAGGGGAATACAATATTAAACGTTTAGTAAAAACACATTTAGGGCCCCTAGCCCCGAGGAAATTGACATTATGATATCAGTGCCTTATAGTAATTTAATATAGGCTTTTAAGTTTTTATATACCGCATTTGGTCAAAATCCAGTTATTTTCTCATTATCTAACAGCTAAACTAATTTTTAAAGATATACAGATATAAGGAACAATTTATTAAGGGGCCCTCAGGCCCATTCAATTCAAGTTTTATTTTTTGAAAACAGGTTCATTTAAATTCATTTTAATCATGGATATATTTCTCAAGATCGTTAAAACCTGAGTGGGAAATAATATCTTAGGGTATACACAAAAAAGACATTTGGGGCCCCCGGCCCATTCGATTCAGGATGTAAATTTCAAAATGCTGTTAATTTTAATTCAGTCTCATCATTGATATATTTCTTAAGATTGTTAAAAATAGAATGGGAAATAATATCTCAAACATACACGAAAAAATACATTTGGGGCCCGCCGCCCTCAACAATTAAAAATTAGAAGTGCAGTGCCCTTTATTATTTTAATATGGGCTACCAAGTTTTTAAATACAAAGTTTGGTTAAGATTCATTCATTTACTCAGTAGTTAACGCATAAACTAATTTTTATATAGCTCATAAAAGCAAAAAACGACATTAAGGGCCCCATGGCCCAGTTAATGCAAGATGTCAAGTTCAAAACGCCTGTTTATTTCAATCAATTTCATTGTGGATATATTTATCTATATTTCTCAAGATTTTAATAATTGAATGGGGAATAAAATATTAAACGTTTATGAAAAAAGACATTTTTGGCCCCCAGTCCCGATGAAATGGACATTAGGAAATTAGTCCATATAGTATTTCTATATTGGCTACCAAGCTGTTATATACAAAGATTGGTTAAGATCCATCACTTTACCTAATAGCTAACGCTTAAAGTAATTTTTATATAGCTCATATAAGAAAAAAAATCATTTTATGGTCCCCCGGCGCCCCATGGGGGTTAAATTTTGAAGAAAAAGTAGCGAGTTACCATCCCAGGAGCGTATTCAAAATTCTCCAAAAGTTTCATGGCGATCGGATGAATAGTCTAGTCAGCTATAAAGGACATACATACATATATACATACATACATACATACATACATTCTTTGATTTATATATATATAGATGAAGGGTCCCGGGCCTATCAGTTCAACATATGACGTTCGAAAATGTGTTAATGTATGTCAATTTAATAACAAATATATTTATCTTTATATTTTAATATTGTGTAAAATTGAATGGGGAATACAATATTATTTTTTTTAGAAAAAAATACAGTTAGGGCCCCCACCCAAGTGGAGATGTACATAATGAGCTCAGTGCCCAATAGTAATTTAATATAGGCTCTTAAGTTTCTATATACCACGTTTTATCAAAATTAAGTTATTATCTCATCATCTAACGATTAAACTAATTTGTATATAGCTAATATAAGGACAGAATACATTAAGGGGCCGCGGGGCCCATTCGGATCAAAAGGTAAATTTCAAAATCCTCTTCATTTCAAATCAGATTCATCATGGATAGCTTCTTAAGATCGTTAAAAACAGAATGGGAAATAATATCTTAAGGAAAACCAAAAAAGAAATTTGGGTCCCCCGGCCCCCCGGCCCATTCAGTGTAACATGTACATTTTAAAATGTTGTTCATTTTATTTCAAGTTCATCTAGGATATATTTCTCAAGATCGTTAAGAATAGAATGGGAAATAACATCTTAAAATATATGGAAAAAATACGTTAGGGGCCCCCGGAGAAATAAACAGTAAACGTTTAGTGTCCTTTTGTATTTTTATTTGGGGCACCAAGTATTTGTATACACATTTTTGGTTAAAATCCATCCATTTACTCCGCAGCTAACGCATAAATTAACTTTTATATATCTCACATTAGCAAAAAACGATATCTAGGGCCCCCGGACCCAATCAATGTAAAAGATTATTCTTTAAACCTATTTTCATTTCAATCAATTTCATAATGCATACATTTATGTATATTTCTGAAGATCTTAAAAAATCGAATTGTAAATAAAATATACAACGTTTAGTAAAAAGGACATTTGGGGCCCCCATCCCCGAGAGAAAGGTCATTAGTAGTTCAGTGCGCCATAGTGATATCTATATAGACTTTTAAGTTTGTAAATACAAAGATCGTTAAAAAAATGGGACATATTATCTTAAAAATATTTTTAAAAAGACATTTGGGGCCCCCAGCCCCGAACAAATAAAAATTATATGCTGAGTGCCCTTTGTGATTTGAATATGGGCCTCCAAGGTTTTGTATACAAAATGTGGTTCAGATCCATTCATTTATTCAGTAGCTAGCGCATACATTTTTTTTTATTTATCTCATATAAGCAAAAAAGACATTAAGGACCCCAGGGCCAATTTAGTGCAAGATAAAAAGTTAATAACGCCTGTTTATTTCAATTAATTTTATAATGGATATATTTATCTTTATTTCTCAAAATCTTTAATAATTAAATGGGGAATACAATTGTAAACGTTTATGAAAAAAGACATTTTGGGCCCCCTAGCCCCGAAGAAATGGACATGAGGAAATAAGTGCCCTATAATATTTCAATATCCGCTACCAAGTTGTTACATACAAAGTTTGATTAAGATCCATCAATTTACCCAATAGCTAACGCTTAAACTAATTTTTATATAGCTCATATAAGCAAAAAATATCATTATGGGCCCCCGGCGCCCCATGAGTGTTAACTTTTGAAAAAAAGTAGCCTATTTCCATCCCGGGAGCGTACTCAAAAGTTTCCAAAAGTTTCATGGTGATTGGATGAATGGTTTAGTCAGCTATAAAAGACATGCATACATACATACATACATACTTTGATTTTTATGTATATAGATATTGTACCTCTTAATAATGACTTGGTACAGTCCCTTGTTGCCGAAGTTCATTGTTTTATCGATCCAACCACCATCACTTACAAGCTGGGTTAGAGCAAAGCTTGAAAAATAAGAAAGAAAGTAGAGAGTTTGTACGAATCCTATACAAATTGTACATTACCTAATCCAATAATTTTTTTCTAAAGAATAGAAAGTGTTTTATGGTTTTTTACGAAATAAAAGAAATGTCTAGTGTTATCAAGACTATTTACCTAGCACACGAAATAGATTTTTAATGGACATTTAATTTCAATTGTAAAATAAGTTGTAATCAAAGCAGAAATATGTGTGTGTGATCTATAGTGTATGACGATTGAAAGAGGCGAGTGGATAAGCTCGCCTTTTCCTTTCACATATTAGAGAACAGTCTACAAAAAACGGTTTTTGGACCTGATTAAGCCATAACTGGGCCACTTACTCCAAGTCAGTTACTTTTATAATAATACCAGGAGTTATGTGTGAGATGACATTGAATATATGTTTATCCAAAAAACAACGGACCCATACATTGTACACATATCATTTTTAACTTTGTATGCAATATGTAACGCATTGAAATATTTCTTTAACTTTATAATTTAGTGCAGCCTCTCTCCCTCCAACTGTGCCTAAGATCTAAGAGACAGTGAATCTTCCTAATAAATTGTTTCAGAGAATCAATATTTAAAAATGTTATATATATTTAGTTTTCCTAATCAATAAACAATTTTTCTTACCTATTAATTGACATTAGGTCGAGGAAGTGGGGCTGTAACAGTTTAAAAACCGGATGAGACTCAGACAAATTACGCTCACTGGCCAGTGCGAAAGATTCCATCAAAAGGTGGCTAAAACCTGGTCAATAATGTTGAGGAATAAAACTTTACAATTTTAGATACATATCTTAAGAGGACCAATTTTTCGTTACTTATATTTAGAATGAAAACAAAACAGAAAACAAACAAACAAACAAAACGTTCTATAGTTTAATATAAGATTGATGAAAAGTTGTTTCAGATTTTTTTAAAGCTGTCTTTGTTTAAATCTGTACAAACCCAGGTGGGTCAAAGCCTCATGGTAGGCGGCATCAGCATTATTGTACCACATTTTAACGATCCTCCAGGTCCACTCATTACACGTAGGGGTGAAGATCTGATGAACAAAATTAAACAAAAAGTATATGTTAGATCAGTTTCACCTTTTTTTTTAAATTTGAGGTGAACTATGATCGAAGGTTAAATTTACTTATTTGAGAACGCTAATAACCATCGATATAATTTTATTATTATTGTTTGAAACAGAATTTTCTTTATTCTAATCTGCTTAACAAATATGAAAATAAAAACACAAATCAGTATTCCTTTTCTAAATAATTTAAACCGAAAATAACGAAATCCTACAGGGTTATTTGGTCCTGGCTCCTGAAACAACTGAATGGCCACAGGTTTGAGTCGATTGATGTCGTCAACAAAGAACAGGCCGATGGGGGCACACAACTGAGGACAGTTTTGAAATAATAAATTGAAATTAAGAGCGATTCATATTTCTTTTTTTTTACAAATTATAGTAATGTGGTGTGCATGGTATTGCTTTGCCAATTATTGGTTCCTGGTTAATGTCGAATAATCTTGGCCATGACAATACCAAATAGTATTCATATTGTTGAATGTTTCATTAAAAAAAAATCTTTATGGTTACACTTTTTTTGTGTGCTGGATTCTGAAAATGATTTTTACACTTTAAATTGTAAATCTTAATAAATCAATGAAAACACTCTAAAATATATTTAGAGCAGTAAATCCCAAATATATGGGTGGCAATTACCAATACAACGTTCCTCTTGGGTGTAATATCAACGCTAACTATAAAGCTATCTTTTCCTGGTAACATCATACCCGAAAGTACGGCCTTATAGGGTAAAATATCATCATCACTTATGGGTCAGTCTTCGCCGTCATTTTAAGGGCGGTCATCCAGAGTGGACTTAAGACAAGTTCCTTCAAAATGATCTTACCGTAAATTTTTCTCTTACAGGCAGACCATTTAATATTTCCAGATCACAGATGAATAATCGCTTTTGTTTTATAGCTTCACTAAGCGTAAGTCCTTGCAGAAATGGTCTCAAGAGTTTGTCAGTCACCGGTAACCTTAAAAAATAAATACGATATTTACTATTAGCTCGTGGTGTCTGCTTGATTGCTGACATTTTTCCTTGCTTGTCGAAAAAACTTTTGATCGATTTTTAACCCACTTCCGCGTAAGCTAGCGAGCTGAAATTTTGCAGGCAGACTTGTGCCGATGATAAAAACGAAGTATCAAAATTTCAGATGAATCTCATGTACTGTAATTAAATTATTGAATTTTTAGATTATTTTATTTATCTCTTTGTATCGATAGTATCATGTCAAATTTTTGAGATATAGTGTCGCGGTGCGTCTTATATTGAACGACCTTTTTATTAATACTTTCCTGTTGCGCGATTTTGTGCGTATTATATTGACAATACTTTTTATAAACATATTCCCGATCGGTGCGCATTATATTAAACACGTTTTACGAGACATAACAAACATTTTGTATTTTTGGATTGTCTTTGGCTGCGTATTATAATGAACATTCTTTTAGTTATGGCTCGTAAATAAGGGATTTATAGTCAAAAACTTGGTTTTTTTACGGGTTCTCTTTATTTCTACTTATGGACAGAATAACACGAACGCTTGTGCTGATTCTTACTAAATGTACTTATTTTTTTCTTAAATAATTTTTCCTCAGGTATATGAATTTTAAAAGGAAGTTATTTTTTAAATAATTAACCTTAAAAACACTTTTTAAAAACTAGTCTTATATTAAAAATGCACTAATTTTCAACTTTTTAGTCTACGCATTTTACAGTAAGTGCAAAGCCAGCTTACCTTTTGACTACAAATCCCTTATATATGAGACATAACTAAAAGTAGTGATTGTGTTCAAACGCGACATTTACAGACTGAAACAGAATTATCTCCCCTGGTTTTTATCTCCCCTGGGCGCAGGGACGGTAGAGGGTGTGAACAGTGACGGTCGGCGTCAACGCGTGAACTGAGCACGTGAAAAAATTATAAACAAATAGTTGGACGGACGGTTCCGATTAAACTTACAAAGCTAGCTAATTTAAGACTAGTATAAAACAAACCCGTAAAAACAAAGTTTTTGACTATAAATCCCTTATATATGAGACATAACTAAAAGTATTGATTATTTTCAAACATTTACATACTGAATCTGTCTTAACTCAACTTTGCATCATAACCCTAGTGGGGAGGAGGGGTGGGTGGGGGAGGGGTGGGTGGGGGGGAGAGGGGAAAAGTCTGGTCACCGATTCGCTTGACCGAGCTCAGAGTGACACGTAAAATGTAAACAAAAGCGCCCGTCGCTTCGTTGGGTCGCCTCAATGCGTCAGCTCAAAATTTCACGTGGCAAAAAAACAATAACAAACCGTGAATTTAAATTACATACCTCATATAAGGATAAACTAAAAATGCATTAATTTAATTACGGTACGTTCGATCGATCTGAAATTTTGATACGATGCATTGTTAGGTCAGACGGGTCCGTGTGCCAAATTTCAGTTCGATCGGATCATGGGAAGTGGGTCATTTTTGACTTCTGTTTTTCCGCCCGCCGACCCAAGACAGAGAGAGAGAGAGACGGCCGCGAAGTTAATATAAGGGATTTAATAAAACAAACCCGTAAAAACAAAGTTTTTGACTATAAATCCCTTATATATGAGACATAACTAACAGTATTGATTATTTTCAAACATTTACAGACTGAATCTGTCTTAACTCAACTTTGCATCATAACCCTAGTGGGGGGGGAGGGGTGGGGTGGGGGAGGGGGGAGAGGGGAAAAGTCTGGTCACCGATTCGCTTGACCGAGCTCAGAGTGACACGTAAAATGTAAACAAAAGCGCCCGTCGCTTCGTTGGGTCGCCTCAATGCTCAGCTCAAAATTTCACGTGGCAAAAAAACAATAACAAATCGTGAATTTAAATTACATACCTCATATAAGGATAAACTAAAAATGCATTAATTTAATTACGGTACGTTCGATCGATCTGAAATTTTGATACGATGCATTGTTAGGTTAGACGGGTCCGTGTGCCAAATTTCAGTTCGATCGGATCATGGGAAGTGGGTCATTTTTGACTTCTGTTTTTTCCGCCCGCCGAGCCCAAGACAGAGAGAGAGAGAGAGAGAGACGGCCGCGAAGTTAATATAAGGGATTTAAAAAGAAATCAGAACTTACTTTTTTGGGATAGACGTCATAAGTTCAATAACAGAATTGTTCTGGCTGGCCACGCGCTGCATAGCAAAATTCAAATCATCGTTCCATAGATCAGCTTTCTAAATACAGAAAAAAATGTGGATAAAACAGAGTTACAAGTAAATTAAATACACAACTGCGTGTGTGTTTGGTGTGGCTTGTTTAAAATGACTTTTTTTACAGTTTAATGAATTTTGAAATAACAGGCAAAGAAAATAAGGAGTTTCATTGTATAGCCATGCCAGAATACATTGCTGGGTATTTTGTTATATGCAGAATAAACCAAAACATACTTAAAAGTAATGTAAAATAAATATGTTTAATTACGAAAACATTTAGTGAAACTTCGTCATTGTCATAGCTCAACACGCCCACCAAATGGTTTGGCTTGTATGTTTTCGACACCAAAAAGTAGAAAATTGCTTGTCATCTTAAGAGCAAGTAAACATTTTTGCAATATTGCCTCCCTCCACACCCCAATACTGATAAACCAAAAAGCATTACTGTTCATTTCAAAGCCCTAAGCAGGAGAGAAAATTACATGATAACAACTATTGAAGTATTAATGATGATCTTTTTCTTGGGTAACTTAAAGGTTTAGTGAATTTCATTAAATTTTTAAAGTAGGCTCTTAAAAATTTGCTTGAGATATTTCATCACATACCAAAGGTTTGGGGAATGCCCAGCAAGGGTATACATTGAACCTGTCTTTTAGTTCCTTCCATCTGCCAGTGAAACATCGTAAAACTGCGCTGGCGATTTTCAGCTTGATTTTAAGGAACAGGAAGGAAACCTGGGATGAAAAAAAGTAAAATGTTGCAATATACTTTAAAAACAAGTAATAAAAACTCAAATGAGTGTTTAAACGCAATTTCCAACAAATAATTTCCGATTTTGTTAGGGAAATCATTCTAGCGTCACACCAAGAATTTGTCGATATAATGCACACCACGCAAAAGTCTAACATTAGCATTCACGAAGCGGGGAAACCCCTTTAACTATCATTCTAGATTACATTAAAAGTCATTTCAAATAAATAATTCTGAAACTTAACAAAAAATTTCTATCTATAAATTGCTGCTAAAATTACGGGAGTCGAAGGAAAGGGATTTTTCAAAAATTCCTTCTCCAACTTTGTTCTAAATATTATTAGCTACCGTTTGGCATTTGTTTCAACCCGATAGAAGTTATAGTTCGCGATAAATTGACAAATTACTGATATTTTTTCGGTTTTTGTTTTTTTAGATTTTCCAGGAAATCCAGTAAACCTTTTCTGTAATTTTTTGGCCCGTGCACATCCTTGGGACCTCCTTAACATATTAGCAAAGACCCGAACCCTCTATCTGGTATGGTTAAGGAGGAGTTGCTGTTCAGAGCTCGAACAGACAGGCCGGACATTTCAAATATATAAATGAAATTTGTCCCAATGGAAATTGCGTTAAAAAACAAGTACAAGGTTTTTGCGCTGATTAAGGCATTGACAAATTGTAACTAAATATTCCCCTGGATACACTTCCCCCAAAAATTACGAACAAGCCCTAATAAATATAACCATTTTTTGAGGAAACAGTTGCGGGTACAATTTGAGGCTACCCAATAGACAGTATTTCTATGACATTGCTCTGTCAACCTCCGCCACCACTCCCCCGTTACTTTTAAAATGGTACGATGCATACAATGTAAACATATTTTTACAAAAGTAATTAGAAAAAACATGCAGAGAACTACATTTATTATTAATATACCATCTCGCATTTTTTTAACTTTGCTTTTACTTTAAATATCTTCCAAACTATTTACCTTAAAACTTAACGGAAAGTCTTCTTCTCTTGGCGCATCTTTCACCTAAAATAAAATAATTGGTGAGTATATAGTGAATTTTAAAAAGGAAAATTTCTCTTACCCATATCATTGTATCCAATTCAAATTTAATATGACAATATAGATATCCTGATAATTGTTGTTGGACATATTTAAAATATGAGTGAATTAATAAAAATGACTATAGTATGTTTTGAATATGGGTTTTTACAAATCCAGAATAAAATATAAAGAAAGTAATTTTTATAAAAATAAAAATACTGTTGATGTTAAATTCCAAAAATAAGGTACCATTTAAAGAAAATATTGATGGGCGCTGGTCATTGAAAAGTAAGATTCATGTGGATATAACAAGAGTTTCTTTAGTTATTTTTCTTTTTAGCAATGTTTAATTTGTAGTTTGACTATTTGAAGTTTAGATATGTAAAAATTACTAAACTCATTCGAATGATGTGTAAATAAACAAAGATAAAACTTTTTTTCTTGATGTAATAAGTTAACGCGTTCATATGATTTGAGTAATATGATTTTAAAAATATGAAAACAAATATAATGAAGCATAATAAAACGAAATTCATATAATTTTACTGAATATTAAAGGTATTTAATTTTCTTTTTTAAACTGTGAGAGTGCGAAAAAATTATATATATATATATAATATACATTTATATAAATTTGGTAACCAATAGAATCTGTTTGAATTAATAATAATAATAAATAATAAATTGATAATTTATGTAGCGCTTTATCCCAGTAAGGCACTGGGCTCACAGCGCTTTACATGAAGGTATTAACATACATTTAAAATAAATTAGCATTCATACCATAATAACCACACTAATTACAGTACATAACACAAAAAGCTACGTTAATCATTAAAATAATTGTTGTTTCATTAATTTGGAAAATAAATTTTAAAAAGATGTGTCATAAGTGCAGTCTTTAAGGACTTGGTTGTTTTAATACTACCGATGTGTAATGGTAGATAATTCCATTGTTTGGCTGCACAAAAAGAGAACGACCTTTCGCCAAATTCTAGATCAAATAAAATTTTAAGATTTTCAAAGTTGAGTAAGCTGATAAGAGAGTTCTCGTTTACACTTTATTTAAATAGCCATCAGAGGCATAAATGATCAACTTATAAAGCTTAATACAGCTTAAAGTATACTAAATAAGGAAAACAATGTGCTGTGGCACTTTGGTAATAATCTTTTGGAGCTTAAGGTGAGCTCTGGAATAAAACTATAGGTTTTTTTAAAAAAATATTTCATTTACTTCTTGTTCTTGATTTTCAAGAACTCGGCTTTTTCCCTAAATATATTTTTAGTAACCAATAATGGTTTTTTTTTAAAATTCAGAGTTTACCTGAATTGGGCCATTAGAAAAATGGGGAGGAAACTTCTCAGCCAATACGTAACTTTTTCTTTTAGCATCTAGTTGAGTTTTTCTTTCTTCTTTCCACGGCTGGATCTCTTTTTGTGGAAGGGACGTGTGCTTGATCTTTTTGTCTTTCCTCCAACAGAACACCACAACTAGTTAAAGAATAAAGTCATGGGTTGGGGAAGAATTGATTTAAGAACAACAAAACGTATAGTCTAATGACTTTAATACGGATCGCAGCTGACTGCTTATCTTAACCTACATTATTGAAGTGGGTGGGGGTAGATGTAATTTGGTTAAATTATAAACCTTGAGAAGACTTGAATAGCCACACTGGACTAGTCTCCCATGCCTTGATTAACCAGACGCGACAAGTCTGTCATGCTTTGATTATCCAGACTAGACTGATCTATCATGCCTTAAATAGCGAGTCGACCCTATCTATCATGCCTTAAATAGCCAGACGAGACTAGCCAGTTATGCCTTGATTAACCAGATGGAACTAGTCTATTATAAATTAAATAGCGAGACGATACTAGTCTGTCATAACTTGAATAGCCAGGCGAGACTAGTCTGTCATGCCTTGAATATCCAAACGAGACTATTCTGTCATACCTTGCATAGCCATGCGAGACTAGTCTGTAAGGCCTTGAATAGCCAGACGAGACAAGTCTGCCATGCCTTGAATAGCCAGACGAGACAAGTCTATCATTCCTTGAATAGCCAAACGAGACTAGTCTGTCATACCTTGAATAGACAGATGCGATTAGTCCATCATGGCTTGAATAGACGAGACTAGTCAGTCATGCCTTGAATAGCCAGACGAGACTATAGTCTGTCATGCCTTGAATAGCCAGACGCGACTAATCTATCATTCCTTGAATAGCCAAACTAGACTAGTCTGTCATACCTTGAATAGCGAGAAGCGATTAGTACATCGTATCTTGAATAGCCAGACGTGACTAGTCTGTCATTCCTTGAATAGCCGGACGCGACAAGTCTGTCATACCTTGTATTGCTAGACGCGACTAGTCTATCATGCGTTGAATAGCCAGACGAGACTCGTCTGTCATCCCTTGAATAGCCAGACGAAAATAGTCTATCACGCCTGAATAGCCTAGAAAATCACTGCGAAGTAACTTCGAGTTCGCACTCTTCCTATAATAGCCAGACGGGACTAGCCTGTCATGCCTTAAATAGCTACATTGGACTAGTCTGTCATGTCTTAAATAGCCAGACGCTACTAGTCTGTCATTTGCGTGATGGTCTTCCGGGGCGAAACACACTTCTGTTGCGAGACTGTCCTGAAACTTTTACGAACACGATAAAGCCATGCTATTTATATCCATGTTACATTCAATGTAAATAGCAATTTTTTCTTTCTCAGATCCACAAAAATTTATGGTATTCATTAAATGAATTTCTTCTCTCTCTCTCATCTCTCTCACTCTCTCTCTCTCTCTCTCTCTCTCTCTCTCTCTCTCTCTCTCTCTCTCTCTCTCTCTGTCTCTCTCTCTCTCTCTCTCACTCTCTCTCTCTCTCTCTGTCTCTCTCTCTCTCTCTCTCTCTCTCTCTCTTTCTCTGTCTCTGTCTCTAAATTACATAAAAAATTAAAATTTAGAGGCAATGAAAACGGCTTCCAACTTTTTTAAACCTGTTAATGATATGTTTATTTTTTGTTATTGTAAGTTTATTGTGATTTTGGTTTCATAAATGTAACTGTTATTGAGTATTTGCTGATACACATGCACAACGAGCGTTGCACGGGTAATCGTCTTAAGATTTCAAATTGAGGTAACGGGAAAGTAGTCATAACAGAGTGTGTAGCGGGGAATTCAGGCATGACATGATAAATTCAGATTTGATGTAACGAAGATTTAATAGTATCAAGTTTTTTGGCTTTATTTGTTGGTGTTGGAAAAGTAAGGCACACACAATAAATAAAACAAACCCGTAAAAACAAAGTTTTTGACTATAAATCCCTTATATATGAGACATAACTAACAGTATTGATTATTTTCAAACGCTACAAACATTGACAGACTGACACCGAGTGATGTCCCTTGTCTTTAATAAATGGGGGTGGGACGTGAGGGGGTGTCGGCACGACGGTCGGCGTCAACTCAAACTCACGTGGAAGTGGAAGAAAAAAACAATAAAAAACCGTGAATTTGAATTACATACCTCATATAAGGATAAACTAAAAATGCATTAATTTAATTGCGGTACGTTCGATCGATCTGAAATTTTGATACGATGCATTGTTAGGTTAGACGGGTCCGTGTGCCAAATTTCAGCTCGATCCGATCACGGGAAGTGGGTCATTTTCGACTTTTGTTTTTCCGCCCGCCCGCCCAGCCCATGAGATGATGAGATGATGAGACGGCCGCGAAGTTAATATAAGGGATTTAAAAACACGGCCTTAACATATGGACCATAAACCTAATCCGTGTCAACAAATACTCAGCAACAGCCAAGGTAAACAATACTGAAAAAAGAGATCCCAGCAAAGCTCAGTATAATTATAACCCGTATTATCATATCATTTCTATGCTTTACGTAGGTTGATATTTTGATCATTTAAGTGTAGTGTTACATTCACTACACGCGGCCTTCAAGATGTAGATTGCTATAAGTTCTATGACAAAACCATGAACAATGACCTACATGTTTGACGTAGATCAGCTAGAGTCTCTACTTGTGATCTCTAAAATACAATATCTTCATATCCGGCCCGTCTGCCCACATCAATTAGCTACATTCTTTTAGAAACGGTAAAAAATGTGCATGAAAATAACAACGAGCTAATTCCTTGAAAGACTGGATGGATTCCGAGAAATGCTTCAATACAGCACCATTGATAAAACAAAAATATTCCTGAAACAATATGTTTGTAACATTGGATTTTTAACCATTTTTCTTCGGATCCAAATGCTATTAATATGATGATCCGGAATCACTTCTCAGAATCAATTTTATAGCTTAAGAGAATTTCAACATCCAAAAATGCAGATCAGGGACTCTCTAAAACATATACACATAGCCCCAAAACATACTATTTATTACCATTGCAAGCATTGAAATTATATGAATATATTCAAGGATGATAAAAGAAATAGGAAGAATAGTTATGAATGTGTTACGCCCCAGTGCCTTTACCTGCAGGATAAATATTGTATATCATTCCTCGAAACCGATTGTCTACGGCTGGATGCCTCTGACCTAGTTTAAGTTATGCCATTACATCCTTCTTAAAAGCCAACCATCTAAACATAATTCATGGATGGGTCATCACGCTTCACTTACGAAAGTTCGCATAAACGAAGAACAAAATAGCCTAAGGTATCAAAATGTATGCAGTAATATTTATTAGACATATAAAACAACATTGGTTAAAAATATACACCAACGTGACTCGCCAAAACACAGATGCTTTCTATGAAGGAGCTTAACTAGCATCACATTTTTTTCGAATGTGCATTTCAAAATGTCTAAAACTGATTGGTAGTAGTATTTCAGATACCATAACGTTTATAGGTGAATCTGTGTGCTTAAAACTGTTTGGGGGCCTAACAAATTATAATTTTTTTAAAACCGTAAAAAAAAACAAGTTTTTGACTATAAATCCTTTATGTACGAGAAGTAACTAAAAGAATGTTCATTATAATACGCAGCGCAAGACCATCCAAAAATACAAAATTGTAGTTGTGTCGTAAAACATGTTTAATATAATGCGCACCGATCAGGAATATGTTTATAAAAAGTGTTGTCAATAAAATACGCACCCTATTGCGCGACAGAAAGGTTGTTCAATATAATACGCACCGCGACATTCTATCTCAAAAAATAACATGATACGTAGAGGATAAATAAAATAATCTAAAAATTCAATAATTTAATGACAGTACATTCGATCGATCTGAAATTTTGATAAATCGTTTTTATCATCGGCACGAAACTGCCTGCAAAATTTCAGCTCGCGAGCTTACGAGAATTTGGGTTAAAAACCGATCCAAAGTTTTGGCGACAAGCAAGGGCGCAAGCAGACACCACAAGTTAATATAAAGGATTTAATAAAAAATCTTGTGTAAGACAAATGTCAATATGTTTATTAAATAACATTCGTATTAATTGTTGTTGTTTTCTTCTTTTTGTTTTGTTTTGTTGCTAATTTAAAAATAAAATATTTTAAAGACTTTTAAATAATTTTACTTGTTTAAAAATGTAATTATTAGAAATTTCAGTGATATATTTATTTACGTGTTTAGGGACAGATGATGTATGTAGATCTTGTATTCACTGAATCTAGAGCCCAATTTATTTAAAATTGAGATCTGTTCATTTGTTTAAAAAGTTAAATATGTAACTGATATACATTTTTAAATTTTAATTCAATTTAATGAGATTGATTTAAATGTTTAAAAAATATAATACAAATATATATGTGGAAGTGCGCACTACATATTAGTTATAATAATTAATAACTAGACACCCCGCGGCGTAGCTTACGCCGCAGATTTGCTCATGGAGAGTGCAAAGAAAGTGAAGAACGGACACAAACTACAGGACGAAGAAATCAAAACAACGCGAGTGAATTTCGGTTGCGGGGGAGGGGAGGGAACTGTCAACTCATTGTTTGTTTCGAGACATTTTCAGGCGAAATTCGATACACCCCGAACTTCTATGAAGTCAGCTATAAAACGATAATCGGTTTAAAATCGGAGTTACGTAATCGATAATCAGTTTCCAAAAAAAGAAAAAAGAAAACAACAACACGCAATTAACAACCATAAATATGACTAACCCTCGCTAGGGTCGGCCAATCACAGTTAATGTTTAAGGGATGGTAGTATTAATATTAAATTGGAGGCTGGCAACAACAACCTCAGTGTGCATATCTTTACGTTAGCTCGCTATTTTTTTATTTACTTAGTACTGCTTTTTGTGTCTGTACTCTAACAATGTTATTTGCAATGTCTATGATGAGCAAGTCTGTGGCGTATGCTACGCCGCGGGTCTCTCCAGAGTTCCTTCTTTTCATTCACTCACAGTAGTTTCCCAAACCGACCCCATTTTGACAACTGTGTCTTTCAGGAAGTCTTCACCCGTCACTAAATCATTAGCAGCGTATGCTACGCTGTGGATCAGCTAGTGTTGGCAATAAAGGGGTAAAAGAACGGGCACAAACAGACATTTTTAAAAATTAAAAAAAAATGTTTTCGCTGGGACTTGAACCCAGGACCTCCCCGTATGAGGCGGACGTGATAACCAGTACACTACGAATCTCACAATTCTGTGAAGGAACAATGCAAGTGAACGGCAAGTGAACGCAATAGTTTTGTTACCACCCACTCCCGCCCCCCCCCCTTTTTTTTTCCAGCCTACCACACTTGCCAACAGTGATTAGTTGACCCGAGCGAGGGTCATTCGTCATGCTCGGTTGCACATACTTGCAGCTTGCTTGCCTCGCATGGTCCCATGAAAAGAATTATATATATAGATTATGACTTGATTTAAATGTAGAATTACTTTGTAAGTATGACAATACAGTTGTAATTTACAGTTTTATAATCCTAGTAATTCTAGAACCGCTGGCGTGAGTGGTCAGTAACGGGACGTAATATGAGAGCCATGACCCAGATTCATACGTAGCACTTTAAATTTCCTCAGTAGAGGTCAAGGGTGTGTCACTGGTACCACAATGCCAATTAAACAATTGGGTCACCCACGGTAACTGCATACGTCATCACACATTAAGTCTTGCTCCATGAGGGGGTGTTTGGTTAGGCTGACCAATGAGCGTACACTGCCCGCGTGCTCACTGACCGTGGGTCAGCGTAACAGCCAATGGGAAGCCACCCGTGACGGGGGTGAGGGGCTGATAATAACTGGAACTTAGAGAGCTACGCTGTTGTGTGAGATGACGGCATAAGTGAAAGTTGTGTAGAGCCAGTGTGTTTAGGGCGTAGCGGTTAGGGATTAGTAGATAATACTTGTACACTGTGTCCTGTTAGCTTAGAAAGAATTGAAATAAAACACTATATACAACTATAGTCCTCTACTTACCTGCATTGTGTTATTTGTTTTATTAGCGGAACAGCTAGTCTTATTCAAACTAACACTGTAGCCACCATTTGGCTACATATAAATATTTTTAAATATTGTCTATCGGCTATCGATCACCTGAATTGTGAAGAAGAGCACCAACCTCTTCTCGCGACCTCCAGCAATGTTCCATTTACAGTTGTGCGGCAAGCGGCATCGCAGATATGTGACCGGCGCTGGGCAACAGTTTAGAATTACCTATTTTATAATATACTAGTAACAAAGCCCGCCCAAGGACAGGAATAAGTGTAGGGTGACCTGTGAAGTTCATGGACGCTATGTTTTGGTAGTTGTTATGCAGGGCAAGGGATGTGGACAACAACAACAAAAACAACAAAAACAACAATATCAACAACAAAGCAACAACAACAACAAAAACAATAACGACAGCAACAAAAAAACCAACAACAACAACAACAAAACAAAAACAGCAACAACAACAAAACAACAAAAACAAAACAATAACTACAACAACAGCAATAACAACAAAGCAACAACATCAAAACAACAATAACAACAACCACAAAACAACAACAAAACTACAACAAAAAACAACAAAACAACAACAACAATAACAGCAACAAAAAACAAACAACACTTAAAAATCTTGCCACTACCCCCCATGACCATCAAGGAAAAAGCAGAATTGTCATTGGAATAAGCGGAAGGCATCACTTCAAGATGGGAACAAAATAATGAATTATGACAAAAAAAACTGCACCAAAAATAACTCGTTTTGAACCTCCGCGTAATATGTAAATTTTTCTCCGCTAGTGATTGGCTGTAGGAGTCATATGTGTTTGAGGGACCAATCGCTATAGATGACGGGACAGAAAGGACAGAAACTTGCCTTTTATTATATAGGATTGCACAAAACATGGATGCGTGCAACTTTAAAGGCAAGTTTTTTTTTACGTTGCACACAAATCCTAGAGGGAACTTCCGTCCCTTGTTTTTTGAAGACCACCAGTTGTTAAACTTTGCTCAAGCCAAGTGAGTTCATCCATGATAGTTCCAAGATCTGATGCTATAACTTCAATTCACAACATTCGATTTCTTTTGTCTGGCCAGAAAAGCACATACAAGGCATCTAAATTATTCATAATTTGGAGAGCTGTAAGTTTCTTTTGTACTGACCCGATTCAAATTTAGGATAACTGTGATATTTTGTAACGCATTCAAAATTCTAGCAGCGCGCATGTTTACCGAAACTACAATTATACCGAAACAACGTTTAGAGAAACACTATCTAATAATAAACACATGAACATGATAAATCAACGAAAACATGTATAAATGCATATGACATAATATCGTACATGCTAATTAGCTGGAGCGCTTTATAGACGACCTACAATTTCATAATGGAGATACTTGCTTTATCTAAATCAAAAGTACTGTTTTTTCTCGTTTAGATGTCACAGCTATGCACATCTACACAAACATCTACGCAATGGATGCAACAAACAATGTCGGTGATGGGCGGACATTTGTAACTCAATTATTTGTAAATAATAGTAACCAATGGTTGATTAATCGATAGTTCATTAACGTAGCCTTATTTAATTATATATTCACCCCCAGATCCGACTTTCGTCAGGACAATGACAGCCACAGGAATACCGAGATACAACAAAGTTTCCCACATCGTCACAGCCATGTAATCTGTCGTTCAGGCCGACTGAAGCATTGAATGTCTGGGTGTTAGAGATCCGCAGTTTAAATAGAGCGTCCTGAAAGTTTCTCAAATAGTTGAACTTGTGCCTTTTATATTTTTTCATTTTCTTATATAGATTAACAAATACATTTTTGTTTGTTTGTAAGGAAAAAGCGGAGTTGTTTTATTATTAATGAAATCAGGATTGCTGATGACGATCGCAGTAATTAATGTGTTGTTTTGTCTCAGGACACTGTTAACTACTACAAGAATGTTGTGTTTGATTATTTACAATTACCACAGCCATATATTTGTTGCACTGGATCATTACAAAAAATTTAATTTCTTTCACAATTGAATTTTTCTTCCTTGAAGGCCTGATCTCTTTTTAAATCCCTTATATTAACTTCGCGGCCGTCTCTGTCGTCATCTCATCATCTCTCTCATCATCTCATCATCTCAACGGCGGGCGGAAAAACAAAAGTCGAAAATGACCCACTTCCCGTGATTCGATCGAGCTGAAATTTGGCACACTGACCCGTCTGATCTAACAATGCATCGTATCAAAATTTCAGATCGATCGAACATACCGTAATTAAATTAATGCATTTTTAGTTTATCCTTATATGAGGTATGTAATTTAAATTCACGGTTTGTTATTGTTTTTTTCCCACGTGAAATTTTGAGCTGACGCATTGAGGCGACCCAACGAAGCGACGGGGCGCTTTTGTTTACATTTTACGTGTCACTCTGAGCTCGGTCAAGCGAATCGATGACCAGACTTTTCCCCTCTCCCCCCCACCCCTCCCCCCCCCCACTAGGGTTATGATGCAAAGTTGAGTTAAGACAGATTCAGTCTGTAAATGTTTGAAAATAATCAATACTGTTAGTTATGTCTCATCTATAAGGGATTTATAGTCAAAAACTTTGTTTTTACGGGGTTGTTTAATTAAATCCCTTATATTAACTTCACCGGCGTCTCTCTCTGTCTCTCTCTCTCTCTCTGTCTGTCTGTCTTGGGCTCGGCGGGCGGAAAAACAGAAGTCAAAAATGACCCACTTTCCATGATCCGATCAAACTGAAATTTGGCACACGGACCCGTCGAACCTAACAATGCATCGTATCAAAATTTCAGATCGATCGAACGTACCATAATTAAATTAATGCATTTTTAGTTTATCCTTATATGATGTATGTAATTCAAAATTCACTGTTTGTTATTTATTTTTTTTATTCCAGTTCCACGTGAGTTTGAGTTGACGCCGACCGTCGTGTTGACGACGACCGTCGTGCCGACACCCCCTCACATCCCACCCCCATTTATTAAAGACAAGGGACATCACTCAGTGTCAGTCTGTAAATGTTTGAAAATAATCAATACTGTTACTTATGTCTCATATATAAGGGATTTATAGTCAAAAACTTTGTTTTTTACGGGTTTGTTTTATTAAATCCCTTATATTAACTTCGCGGCCGTCTCTGTCGTCATCTCATCATCTCTCTCATCATCTCATCATCTCAACGGCGGGCGGAAAAACAAAAGTCGAAAATGACCCACTTCCCGTGATTCGATCGAGCTGAAATTTGGCACACTGACCCGTCTGATCTAACAATGCATCGTATCAAAATTTCAGATCGATCGAACATACCGTAATTAAATTAATGCATTTTTAGTTTATCCTTATATGAGGTATGTAATTTAAATTCACGGTTTGTTATTGTTTTTTTCCCACGTGAAATTTTGAGCTGACGCATTGAGGCGACCCAACGAAGCGACGGGGCGCTTTTGTTTACATTTTACGTGTCACTCTGAGCTCGGTCAAGCGAATCGATGACCAGACTTTTCCCCTCTCCCCCCCACCCCTCCCCCCCCCCACTAGGGTTATGATGCAAAGTTGAGTTAAGACAGATTCAGTCTGTAAATGTTTGAAAATAATCAATACTGTTAGTTATGTCTCATATATAAGGGATTTATAGTCAAAAACTTTGTTTTTACGGGTTTGTTTTATTTAAAATTACTTTGCAATCACAACACCTGATTTATTTATATTTCTCATCATTTGTATTGTAGTGTATTTATCATGCGTTAAAAAACAATCTCAAAATTTTTTAAAATAGTGTTAACTTATATAAGTTAACTGAATCTTTCATTTTCTAATCAGCATTTTGGGATAGAAAAATAGTTGTTAGAGAACTCAACAAAGTGCTACCTTTACAAAAGATGTCAAGGTGTATTGTATAAAATAACAACTTAAATTCAATTTCCGGTTTCGGTCGAAATGTCTCTTTATAGCCAAGTCTGTAATATTAATGACCAGCTTCATTTCTCGAACATAGGTTTCGCCGGCTACCCTAGTCGTCCACACAGATAAAGCTTGATGTGTGTCATGGTCGGATACAGTGGAATGTTACATGATGTTTGGTGTGAACACGGGTTGCTAATCAGGTGATCCGTGAATATGAGCCCCGTGGATGAGATGAACTTTGAGTGGTTGGGGGGGGGGAGACAGAATACAAGGAGTAGAAGACATGTGTCGACGACAAAGAGATAGCGCGAGGACGAATGAACGGATAGCTATACGGATTGTGGATGTATTTTAGAGAGAGAGAGAGAGAGAGACTTAGTGAGGATGGATTGCGAAAGAATTGTTTTGAAGTTGTAAAGATATAGACATGTGTTATTACTCTTTGTATTTATGATCATGATCATAGCCTGTTTATATGATTAAACTTTTGAACTGAAGTGACCGCGTGTTGTTAGATTCATCCGACTTCAAGTGTTCATTTTGTGTTTCCTGACCCAGCAGAGACTCTATTGGAGCTGTTAACGCTTGGTTGATATCTGGGGCAAAGGGAGGACCAGGATCCCCCTAGACAACGGGTCCACCACAAGGTGTGTCATCAACTGAAGTAGATATTTGTTTCAAAGATTAACGGATACTATGCAACGGTAATAATCACTCACCTTTAGCTGAAAGTTTAACTTTACAAATAAAAGAGAATGCATTTAAAGATTTTATTAAAACTAAATTGAACGTTGCTTTTAAGGACATCTACCGTTTTCCTAAACAAATATTATCTAAGATTTTCTCCTTCGTCATTCACATTAACAGTTAGCTTGCCATGACATGTAACTAAGCTTTGTTCCACTTAAGGGTTCTAAGACGTGTAAGGCGGACGTGATAACCACTACACTACAAATCAAATGTTATTCTGTGAAGGAACAACGCAATTGAACGCTACGTCCATTGTTGGTCTTGAGACATGGCTCTCTCTCCACCACATCCGCTTGCCAACTATAAACTGATTGGTCGACCTCAGTGAGGGTCATTCTTCATGCTTATTTGCACATTATCGCTCTTGCTTTGGTGAATTATGTATATAGATTATACATATACATAAGACTGTTTTTATTGTGTGTAAAGAAACTAAAAGTTAGAGCAAAATATTTTGAGGTTTGAAAAATTGAGCTAAATTAACCATCTTCAGCCAATGGCCTTGACAAAACAAAACGTCAATTTTGTTATTCGTTTTTGAGAGTTTATTACCAAAGAAACTGTTAGTCCCAACTATGATGGCGCATCCCGCTTAATGCCTATAAAATTAAAGCTCTAGTGCTTTCTGGAAACGAATTTAAAAAAAAATTCTAATAGTTTTTTAATTTTTTATTATTTGTCTTATTTAAATCACTGATGTTTCAGTTATTTAAAAATGTACAATTGTAATAATTAAACGATACATATTTTTGAAATTTATTTAAAATTGTTCTTTATCGACATAAAAAATGGAAAAAGAAGAAAGAAAAAAATGATTGTATCCAATATCCCCATTAAGCTGCGTCACCGCGCAGATATCTGACCGATGCCCGCAGAAGTTTCAAATCAGTAAATTTTGTAAAATATTGCACCAAATAGTTGCAATGAAACTTTGTAAATCAGTTGTTTTTTTTACTTTGCATACGGACCAAGGAATCTTTTCAGGAACATTGATTTTGTAAACCTTTTAAAAACAATAATGATAATAAAATCATAGTAGTAATAAAATAAATTGCAAGTCTATACAATTGATTTAAGAAATAACACATTTAAAGTGATTACATAATGTATTGAAAAGATGCTAAATTGTATTTGTTGTAAGGCGCACAAAACGGCTAAACAATTTTCAAATTAAGAGAAAAAATGTACGATGCTAACGGTAACCATGTTTTTAACATTGTAAATTACATTTCTTCACCTTTTAAATGGAATATTTAAATCTTAATGAAATAATTATAATGTTGGTATCAACCCTGATAAAAAAGAGTGTAAATAACACTAATATTACCTTGTCACATTATTATTAAAAACTCATCGAGGCTACATCCCGTTTATATTGTTTTTTTTCACAAATAAAATAAAATTAATCACTTGGATTTGAATTAAAACAATGTCGATCATTCATCCCGAACGCACCATCTTGGTAATAAATGGTTTGGCAGTTTTCTCTTACATCATTAAATAAAGCGTTATCTGGTTGCCCTGCAAGCCATGACGTGTAACCCAAAGGTGTTCCACTATGACAGTTTATCCTGTGACCTTCTTGTTGCTCGTCTGTGCCGCCAAGTAGGAAAGAAATTTCAAGGGTCATTGGCCTTCCTATCAATGCTATTAGAAATTCCATTTCATTCTTAGAATCCACTTCAGCTAAGTAGCCACCTAGGGCATCACACGCCATTTCTGCATTGACGGCCGAGTGGGGTTGATACAGGGACAAGTAATATTGATGACCGTTAAAAATTGTTGATTTCTTAAAAATTGTTGATTTTAAACGATGATTCTCCGTCTCTGGTTCCAGTACCTTATTAATAGTTTGATTTAGTTGAGCTATAAGTTTACTTATGTCAGTCTCTAATGGTGTCTTGATTGTCTGTATTGTATTGTTCATATCAGTTTCAAGGTCATGAATGCGATGAACTAAACTGCTAAATGTTGGTTGTTTGAAGCTGACAAAATTACTTTCGTTAAAGAGAATAATATCGTCTGCTAGATTAAAGACATTAGCTTTACATTGGTAAGTGCCAGATTCTTTAATCTGAGGGTACAACCATTGCACAGTTAGGAATGATCCCTGTGTAGAGTTAATGACTCCACTACTTCTGCTAATACAATAGCTGGGTCTGCCTATGTGAACAGTTGTAGGCGAATCTTTATTTATAGATGCCAGCTGCTCAATTGTGGAATTTCTCACATACTTTTTAATGCTTAAAGAAAACACCTGATATCTATTTGAAGGTTGAGGAGGAAAGCTGCAGGTTACAGTAAGAGATTTTGTAATTTCTAGTTCAATAACAGCTGGGGTTGTAGTAATTGTTACCTGCCCAACTGAAATGAAAAGAAAACAAAAACAATCTACACATTAAAGAAATTTTGAGACAAGTCATCACGTAGTTGATAAAATATTGAATACTTAGATGCAAAAGCGCTTTATACTGAATTTAGCTAAATGATATATAATAGAAAAGTAAATTTGTTTTATAACATCTGATTTTCTATTTTGTGTCAGGGGTAATGCGATAAATTTTAAAGTAACCCAAAAAAAAAGATATTGTTTTTATTCGGTAATATAACAATAACCTTGTAATTGTATGTCTTGTCAAGTCATTCATTCTATTGCAGTGTTGTCCAACCGGTGTGCCGTGGCACACTAGTGTGCCGCGAGAAAATTTTAGTGAGCCGCGAAAGATTTCAAAAATACCATAAATTGATAGGCTTTTCGAACCTTCAAGTTTTGAAAAAAAAACACATCCTTATCCGAAAAACAATTGAATAAAAACGTTTCATGTTTCTATTGTTTTGGTTGTGAGAATCTCTTGAAAGCTACAACATTTCTCTCCTCCATTGGGAATAAATATCTGTTGTTAGTAAATAAAAACCCTTTCCCGCGGTTCACTTTTTAAAACAACTTTTAATTACAGACGGCTATGGATAATCTTTTGAAGAGTAGCCAGAAGGATTCCAGCGAGCATCAAAATGGAGAGAGAGCTGCGAAATCCAAGAAGAATGTTACCAAACAGAAATATCACGAGGAATATCTTGAGTTTCATACAATGTGCAAATGATCCTTCTCTACAGTTTTGTCTTAATTGTAACATGGCATTTTCCAACGAGTCCATGAACCCCAGTAAACTGAAGCGGCATTTGAACTCAAATCATCCAGGATTGAAAGACAAGCCGAAAAGTTATTTCGCATCCATTCGGTCCAACTTAAAGCAGCACTAAAAAATAATGATGACATTTTCCTCAATTCCTGTCAAAGTCCAGTTAGCAAGCTATAAAATTGCGAATCTTTTGGTCAAAAAAAAAGAAATCTCATTTGGACGCTGAGACAATCATATTGCCGTCTTTACGATTCGCAGTTGAGACTATGGAGTTGGGACCCGACGCTGTTGAAAAAATAAATAAGATTCCACTGTCTCATCAGACGATGGGACGTCGGATTGCTGACATTTCGACAGATTTGGACAATCAAATTAAAGAGCATTTTGCGGAAGCCGACGACATACAAAAGCTCTGGGCAATGCAAATAGATGAAAGTACTGACATCAGCGGAAAAGTGCAACTGCTCGCACACGTCATATTTGCGAAAGATCAATGTATTCAGCACCATTTCCTGTTTTGCGATGATTTGAAAGAAACCATGACAGGAGCCGACATTTTTGTTTCTTCGCGAGGATTACGGTGGAAGAACTGTGTGAACGTATGTACTGACGGAGCACCATCAATGCAATGTCTAAGGAATGGATTCGTGGCTCACGTGTGCAGTCTTAATGAACATGTCAAAATTGTGCACTGCATGATTCATCGTGAGGTTTTGGTATCAAAATTATTTCCAGAATCGCTTGGCGTTACTATGAACCGAGGTCATCAGAATTGTGAAATTACATCAAGTCTAGCCCTCTTCGTTCCAGATTTTTTGCTTCATTGTGCGAGGCGATGGAGTCGGATTATAAGTGCTTGTTTTACCACACCGACGTCAGATGGCTTTCTAAGGGCAAAGTTCTTGCTCGCGTCGTATTTTTGAGAACAGAAATTTTGTCATTCCTTGAGGTTGAAAGCGAAGAATTCAATTTTATTGAAGATAACATCTGGTAGCTTAAAGTTACTTTCCTGAACGATTTATTTGAAAAATGAACAACCTCAATTTGTGTCAACAATGAGCGAAAAAGAACATCATTACAATTAGCTGCAAGCTACAAGCTTTCGAGAAAAACTAGATGTCTGGATTAAAAATAATGAGAATAAAAAATTTGACTTCCTGCCAATGCGTCATCGATCAAGGATCAACTATCAGCTGTGATCCAAAAAACATTCCAAAATCTTCAAGCATCTTTTTTGAATTACTTCCCATCGCTCGAAACGCAGCAATATCAGTGGGTTTTGAACCAATTTGTCGTTCAAGATATTTCTGTTCTGTCGATGATTAAACAAGAAAATTTGATCGACATCAGAAACGATATGATCCATAAAAATGAGTTTGCAGAAAAAGATCTCACAGCTTTCTGGATGGCCCTCCGACATGAATTCCCTCAACTGGCTAAACGTGCAATCGAATTATTACTACCTTTTGGATCTTCATATCTCTGCGAACTTGGTTTTTCTGCCCTGACAGAAATCAAATCCAAAAAACATGAAAGACTGCAGATGATAGACAGAGAAATGAGAGTTTGCTTATCCAGCAATGAGCCGCGTTTTGAGCTCATCTGCTCCAAAGAAAACGCTGAAGTATCATATTAATTCTGAAACATCTTTTGAATAAAAACTGATTTCTTGTTTTTTTTGTGAAGTGTGACGCGCAAATGTTTTACCAGTTTAGTGTGCCGTGAACGATTTTCGGTTGGACAACACTGCTCTATTGCATACGAAAACAAATGGTTTTAACGGAAAATAATACGTTTTACATATCTGAAACTGAAATGAAAAATAAATAATGTTTATAAAATGTATATTACTGAAGAAATATAATATTTTAGATCTTGATAAAGAGTTATACAATATTGCATTAATTTATTATTTCTCTGTTAAATCATTAGACATTTTAAAAAGTTATAATTTAACATTACTATATTATTAAAATAATTATAAAAATTTTATAGAAATTATATTTATTACCCGTGAAATGAATTCATTTTAGAAAAATCAAAACCAACTGGTAACGGCTAAATGCCATTGTATTAGAGAAACTTTGACGATGACAATTTATGAAATATAATGACGAGAGAATATGCCAGATGTTTTTATGTATGCTTAATTGTGTTATCTATATGCACTATCTTAACCCAAACCATTATTTCCTTTTTTCTTTTAACTAATGTTTTTAAACGTTAGGAATATTTTTATACAGCCAAAGATCTTTTATTTGCAAATTATTTGTCAGTTTCTTTACAGCTTTGTAATAAACGACAACAGGATTCAAAGTTTTCAGTCTTAATTTTCGATTTTAACAATATAATGGCATAGTTGTTTACCTAACATAAACTATAAACACTCGTTTCTGTTATTAACTTCCTGGAAATGAAGTTGACAATGACGCCAAACTAATTTTAGGCTTATAGAATACTGAAATGAATCACACATAATTTTTTAACATAAATTATTTTAATTATTAGCAGGGACAAAAAGAAATTTATTAAAATAAAATAATTTTTAAAAATAATTAATACCTTTAGAATATACAATCTTACAAAAATATTGAAAAATGACTTAGAATAATAAAATGAAATACCGCTCACTAATATCAAGCTTAATAAATAATCACTTCAACTAAACTTCAAATCATCCTTGTCTATAATGAATGTATTTCTCCTTTTTCCATATACAATGTTAATAAAGTAATTAAATCGAATTGGAAGACATCTTATAACACTTTTGATTTCGCAATACAAAAGAAAAAGAAAAAGGTAGAGAAAGAGAGAGAGAGAGAGAGAGAGAGAGAGAGAGAGAGAGAGAGAGAGAGAGAGAGAGAGAGAGAGAGAGAGAGAGAGAGAGGCACAGAAAAGAGTAAAATATAGAATATGCACAGAGATGGCGATTTAGAAATAGAGATATAGGCAGAGGGAGAGACACAGAGAGAAAGAATCATAGAGAGAGGTAGAGAGAGAGAAAGTGGTAGAGAGAGAGAGAAAGAATCAGAGAGAGAGAGAGAGAGAGAGAGAGAGAGAGAGAGAGAAACAGAGAATGAAGCAGACAGAGAGAGAAATATAGAGAGAGGTATCAATATGTATAAAACTCTAATACGTTCGTCCGTCCGTTATTCAGTCACACAGTGCTCGCTAAGATTAGCATCTTACGATAAAAATGGAATTAAATCTATATACATGTATATAAAAATAAAAGTATGTGTGTATGCATGTATGCATGTATGCATATATGCTGTATGAATGCATGCATGTATGCATGTATGCATGTATGCATGTATGCATGTATGTAAAGTATGCATGTATGCATGTATGCATGTATGATGTATGTATGTATGTATATGTATGTATGTATGTATGTATGTATGTATGTATGTATGTATGTATGTATGTATGTATGTATGTATGTATGTATGTATGTATGTATGTATGTATGTATGTATGTATGTATGTATGTATGTATGTATGTATGTATTTATGTATGAATGAATGTATGTATGTATATATGTTTGCATGTCCTTTATAGATGACTGAACCATTTATCCGATCGCCATGAAAATTTTGGAGACTTTTGAGTACGCTCCTGGGATGGTCACTGGCAACTTTCTTTGCAAAATTTAACACTCATGGGAGCGCCGGGGGCCCATAATATGATTTTTTCTCATACGATCTTTATAAAAATCAGTTTAAGCGTTAGCTATTAGGTAAATTGATGGATCTTAACCAAACTTTGTATATAACAACTTGGTAGCCAATATTGAAATACTATATGGTACTAATTTCCTAATGTCCATTTCTTCGGGGCTGGGGGCCAAAAATGTATTATTTCATAAACGTTTAATATTTTATTCCCCATTCAAGTATTAAAGATCTTGATAAATATAGATAAATATATCCACTATGAAATTGATTAAAATAAACAGGTGTTTTATACTTGACATCTTGCACTAATTGGGACGTGGGGCCTTTAATATCTTTTGTTGCTAATATGAGCTATATAAAAATTAGTTTATGCGATAGCTACTGAGTATGTGACATTTGAGATGGGGTCAAAAGGCCCTGAGTCACTAAGACTCTTATAGAACCCCTCGGGGAATTCCCCGGCATTTTTCTCCCCTCCCAAGAGGGGAGCTAGCTGACGGGGACAACCCCGAGACGATCCCCTAAAAGAGGGGGTCGTCTGGGCAGATGGCAGCTGCACAAAGTCGACTTAGTCTGCCTCTCAATGGCAGTTTCCACCCCGAAGGGTGTGTCACGTGTGATTAACATGATTTGTGACGTAAGGTCACGTGAATAATAAACGCGGGAAGAAAGGAGCATTCCCATTGGTTGAAAGGGTTGGGCGATCAGTTGTCAGTGGAGTTCCGTAGTGAAAGGACGGAATGTGTGTGTGCCTCAAGATTTCCACGTTGTATAACCTCAAATATGTATGTTATGTAAATAGTATACATATTAAAGTTGTTTCATTGAAACAAGATTTTCAGTGGATTATTGTGCAAAAGATTATGTATTGAGAGAACGCCTACAAAAAGAGTTACATATAAAAAGTTAAGAATTACATTGGTGTCGAAGTAAAAGTGATTGCAATTCGGCATAAGTTCTAAGTGAACACAGTACAAGAGATTTTAGAAAGGTGGTTTCGTGGAAATAACAAGTATTGGATATTTCAAAAAGGAAAGTATTCATTAAAAGAAGAAATATTAGCAGCTATCGTATTTTGGGAATATTCAAGTTCGTAAGAAGCTGTGAATAAAATTGTGTGGTTCAATGAAAATACAAAAATATTTCAAGATGGCGGCATAAACGCACATGGTCACGGCGTGCGGTGTATACAACTAGGTCACCTAGTTTGTTCTACGTCACAGTCGACGACAGTACAAGTATACTACACAGTGCTGGAATCTACGTCGTGTAGGCTTACTGTTTGGTGACACACGGTGAACATATATAGGTTGTGACGTCAACAAGCTCACTGCTAGTTGATTCCAGGAAATATTTGTAAACATAACCTGGAACTTGGAAGGCTATGGACTATTAATTATGAAGTGTGAATTAGAAATAAAGGAACGAATTTTTATCCACTCATTGTGTGAAGAGATCTCTACTGGACTACTTGGATTTCACCGCAGCTAAGTGTTTTTTTTTCCTATTATTTCGTTTTATTCGTTTCATTTGTGTACTAATTGTCCATTGAAGAAGGCTCTTTGCCGAAACGTTCGCTGTTGTGTTACGTCCTGTCAGGCCTACTAATACCCTGTTTTTATTTTATGCATTTACCTTTTTAAAAGCCTGATTGCAGTCTCACCCCCATTACTTTATTTTCTATCTCTGCCACTATGGCCTTCATCACTTTTACCATATACTTGATTTTCAATAGTGGCTAAAGTGTCACAAGTTCTTGTTTCTTCTCGATTCATCTTTATTCTATCATTTATGTCTTGGTTTTCATTCTTTCTCCATGGTTGATCATAATTTCTTTTTCTGGAATCAAAACTATATCTGCCTCTCCATTATCTTCTACCTTGATTATAATCTCTATATTTGGAATTATGATTATATCTTTCTCTCAATGAATGTCTTCCTTTGTTTTCAAAGTGATCTTGTCTTGATTTGTCTTCTGTATTCTTTCTTATAGGGCTGCCATTAGGTGACAACCTATGTGGTTGTCCTTTATTGTGGTAACACTGCCTCGCCATATGTCCTGGCTTGTTACAGTACCAGCAAATAGTTTGTCTGTTGCCTTGGTTTGGCAGACTCTGGTTTCTCATTCCTTGTCTTTTTTTCTTGGTTTTTAATTTGTATTGCTGCAAAGATATCTTGTCTTTTATCGATTCCTATATTTGGATGAGAGTCCTTGAATGTGCGTAATGCATTGGTTAGCTCTGCTTGAGTACAAACTTTCTTATCAGTTAAATAAGTGAATAGAGCTGTTGTTGCATTTTATAGGAACTTGTCAATTAACACTATGTCTAGTATGGCCTTTGGATTGCTTGTATCTATTGCTGTAAGTTCCAGCCATTTTGTTAATTAACTTGTGCTTCATGTACTATGATCTGTGGATCTTTGTCCATCTTTATTCTCATTTCATGAAATTCTTTTCTATAATCATTTTCTGACTTTCCGAAATGACATAGAAGTGCCATTTTGACATTTTTATTTATGTTTTTGTCTTCTTTAGCTATACTGTTGTAAGCTTCAAATGCTTCTCTAGTTAGTTGAGACATCAGTTGTGCTGGCAAATCTTCTTCAACATAACCTTTCATGGCCATTATGGATTCAAAATAATCCAGATAAACCTCAAGTTTTCTTTCTGGCTTTCATATTTTCTAACTTTGATAGTATCCTTCGGTGCTGACTTTCAATTTTGTCATTACCAGGATTGTGGCCTCTACTCTCTAGATCAATTTGTAGTTTTAATTTGTCTATTTAAAAGTTGTTCAATTTCTCTTCTTGCAGCTCTTTCTCCTCTTTCAATTATTTGTTTTTGCCTCTCTTTTTCTTCAGCTATTTTACGCATCTCTTTTTCTTCAGATATTCTTAACTTCTTTTTTTCTTCAGCTACTTTGACTTTTTCTTCAACAAAGTCTTTCAATTCTTTTCCACTTAAGCCAAATTCTTTAGCAATCGTAGTGAATTCTTTGTAGTAATCCATGTTTGGTTATATGGAATTTTATGAGTCAAGCAGTTCAGTAAGGAATGTAAGTATTTATTTTTTAAGGTATAAATCCTCCAAATGAGAAAATCTTAAATTCAAAATGCTAAGTCCAAACAAGTGACACATCTAAACCATTAAATTTAATTTCGACAAAATTAGGCAACAAAGTATCCTCACACGGGATCTTAATTATACTATATAATATATATACGCTCCCTCTTATTGACAAAACACATCCGATGGTCCAAAGTTTTGAATAAAAATAAGTCACTTAGTCAAATTTTCCAATTTCCGAACTTTAGGGTAGTTTTAGACACTGCAGTTTAATCAATTAATCCAAATTGCAATTATCACAATATCCACACAATAAAGGGATACAAATTCCGTTCCTTGATTTATAATTCACACTGACACAGTTTTTAATAGTCCATAGCTTCTCAAGTTCAAGGTTTGTTTATATGTAAGTCTTGGAATCACTTAGTAATAGCATGTAGTAAGCTTGCCGACGTGTGTATATTTAGAACCAACATGCCTGCACTATTTGACCTACAATTTCAAACAGTCCACGGAGCTGTAACGACAGTAGCGTGTGTAGTTAAGCTGCCATCTTGAAGTACTTATAATATTTCTTTAATCTTCAAAAAATTATACATTGCTGCTTACGAACTTGAATATTCACAAATTTTATGATGGCTCACAATATTTCTTCTTTTAATGAATATTTCCACTTTTAAATATACAATACTGGTCACATCCATGAACCTCGCTTTCTGGACTATATTAATAGTACCAACATAAATTTCTTTGAACATAATCTTCTTCTGAACATAATTTTCTTCTGACACCAATGTGAATGGTTTTCTTGTCATATGTGTTTTCTGTAGGCGTTCTCACAATACACAATCTTGCATGCAATAATCCACTGAAGAATTAATTTCAATAAAATAACTTTAATATACACCATATGTACAGATATATAACTTTGAGGTTTAACAACGTGGAGACCACAGCCACATATACGCCATCTTTTTATTGAACTCCCTTTTCGCGCCCTTTCTATCCATGTGACCTCTCTGTCACTCATCTCGTGATTATCACGTGACACTGACGTCCGACCAAAGTTCTTAACGGCACTTTTTCTAGTATTGTACTGGCCCTCCTGGCCCTAAACAGTGCCGTTCACTGATATAGCTAGAAAGAAAGGGGACGAAACGGCCGCTTCGGATGACCCGACTCTCAACGGGTACAATGGTTTCGTCATCGACAGGGGTGTTAAGAACTGATGTCTATATACTACTGTATTATACTAATGCAGATACATGTATATATTCTATAAACATCAATACTTGTATTTGACTCTTGGTGTCTAGGAGTAATATTAATTATGGCTCTAGCCCCCAGTATTAAGTATTAGTATAGAACCACGCTATAATACCTAATACATATAAATAAACACACAAAACACCTCTGTACACAACAGAGAGGATATTTAATACATTGAAATAATCATACCAAATAGAATAGCAATAAACAATATATGGTTAACACTAACGATTAACATAGACAAATAACTACAACATTAGACGAAGATTAAACGGGTATTATATGAGTATGACCCAACTTCCCTTCTGGTCACTCTGGTCAGTGGGTGTGGTCAATTATATGAATGACGGGTCTGTCTCGCGTCACTGCTTCTATCTGCTCCGCATTCAGGCACGTCTCCCAATTAGGTCGTGCGATCTCTTTTCCGGAGGTCAGTCCGGAGGTCAAGCCCTTGCTATGTGAACTGAGTGACAGCTTGGTCTGTCCACAGCGATGATCGTCCTCAACAATGGTTCTCACGTTGAGACGGGGTCAAGTTTTCCCCTTCCTGGCAACACCAGCACGTCTTCTGCCTGGTCTGCTCCTCTACTATGTTGGCTTGACTAATGGTATTCCCTAACATACTAGCTGAAAACAATAATGGCGAACAAACCGTAACTTACTATCCATAATCAATATTAATATATCAAACAATATATATAAAAGAATGATAAGCATTTAACCATAACATATTCATATACAAAATACATTTGAAAATATTCTAACTCTAACTAGTCAAACCTGAAAACAGACTTCTCAGCTAGGCTCATAACTCCCCACAGTCTTATCACCTTAGAACTTAATTCTAAACGTGTCTGTGGTCTTCTAAGAGAGAGAGAGCGCAGTAAGGTTTCTCTCTAGTATATATTGGACCGCTCACCCACGCCTGCCCTAACTTCCCATTGGTTGAACCTTTCGTCCCATGGATGGTACATGTGACAAACTTAATTCTTATTGGTTAAGCCCTACGTTCCAATGACTTTTGGGTGACCCCCGACACAAATACAAAACAGCATCCCTACTAAAATTGGCCTATAGCCGACGCATCGATTTCGACCTGAAAACTTTAGGTGGCCTCTCACCCGCATTCCTACATCTTTTCCTTTGTCCCTCAAGGTTAGCGTCCCTCAAGGTTAGCGTCCCTCACCCGATGTCTGAACCCCTATGTCCCAACGGTTCTAAAATCAAACGATTCTCAAACATATGATTTGGTATTCGACACTCCCCCCTTCTTCTCTTTGACAATACTTGTATTGTCACATCTAAAAGTAAAAGTTGAGTACTCAAAATCATGTTCTATCAAAATTACACGGTTATGAAAATATCATACTAAGTTCACATCGTTCATGTAACTAAACATTACTAATAGAATGTCACTAATACAATGTCACCAATGACAACATCAAACAACTAAAAGTTATAAAATATTAATGCAAGCAGTAAATCGTGTATATTCGATACATATTCATATATGCAATCATTACAACATTAGTAACTCTACATATTTTTTCTATTATTACGTCTTAAATTAAAACATAAGAATTTGTAATCATTATATTATTATCTGTAACGAGAAAAAAGAACAGAACATATTGTTAGCATTTTCAATTTCAAAACTATATAACAATGTAACAACTCAATCATTTTAAACTCTCATGTGATTAGTATTTATCAACACTAAATATGTATCATAATTTATATGACACTAGCCGGGTTACCCGGCGTCGCACGATTAAAATAATAGTCAACAGATTTTTAAAAAAAATATTTCAATTCATGCATTGAAAAACAATTTAAAAAATAAATTGAAATGTAATTAAAAATAAGTACATGTAATTTATATATTGCTTATATTAAGGCTTGTCGATAGACTATATTTTTGGTTTTTCCGTCTGGTGCAAAAATGAAAAGATTTGTTGGTGACCCAACTCTAGAACATGCCACATATAGCTGTCCGTGGGCAAAGCATGCTTCCTCAAGTACAATGCCTGCCACTTTTAAAGACTGTCCCTGTGCCTTGTTGATAGACATGGCAAATGCAAGCCTGATTGGAAACTGGAGGCGCTTGAAATCAAAAGGCATATCTGTTGGTATGAGTGGAATTCTTGGGATGAAGACATCTTCTCCTTTGGCGCAGCCTGTCAAAATTGTGGCTTCTATTACATGAGGTAAGAGATGCTTGATGCTCAATCGTGTTCCATTGCATAGTTTAGGGGGATCCAAATTTCTCAGAAGTATGATAGGAGCTCCGATTTTAAGTTCCAAGTTATGTGATGGCATGCCAGGAGGATCTAATTAATTCAAAAATTCTGTTGGATAGTAAACAGCTTGGGCCGGATCTGTAACCGTATCAATAGATTTGTAGTTTTTTGAAATGCCTGGTAGAAAATTTTGAATTTGAGAATTGATGCTGTTGACACTTGAATTCTTTGGAGCAAGAATGGCCCTTTCGCACAACCACTCAGGATTTTTAAACTGGTCTTGGATGTTTGGAAAAACGGCAAGTTTCAACTCTTCAAGTGACTTTGCTACAGTGCAAAAATTTGATGGGAAAGAAACTGTTCCTGATGCTGGGTCTACCTGCCACTTTCCATCGCCAAGTTGAAGCAATTGATGTGAGAAGTAGCCTGCTGCATTATCTCCATGTAAATGGACTCTCATGTTGGTGGTCAAAGTCATTTTCTTGACCTGTTTCCACAGAGTTGAAGCTTTGAGGAAGGCATTCAACTCATCGCTTGGTGTTGACCTTGGAATGACAGGCAAAGTTTGTCTAAAATCTCCAGCTAACACCACAACTGTTCCTCCCATTAGTTTTGTGTTTCCTTTTAAATCCTGAAGAGTGTTGTTCAAGGCTTCAAGAGCTCGCTTGTGTGACATTGTACACTCATCCCAGACAATGAGAGAACACTGTTCTAGTACCTTGGCCTTTCCTGATCCTTTTGATATGTTGCAGGTTACATTCTCAGAATGGTTCATGTTCAAAGGTAACTTGAAGGCAGAATGAGCTGTTCTACCCCCGGCAAGCAATGTTGATGCTATGCCAGAAGAAGCAACGGCTAGAGCAATACCTTTATCTCGTCTGATTGTAGCCAAGAGCAAATTGATCACAAATGTTTTACCTGTACCTCCTGGAGCATCAAGGAATATGATTCCACCTTTTTTTGAGGTAACCAGTTCTAAGATGTGAATGTAGGCAGCTCTTTGATCCTCAACTGAACGTGGTTGATTTTCTGAGACATAGGTCATCAATTCATTTGTGTTATAATTTTGTTCTCGTAGAATTTCACTATTCTGAAGATTGTTTTCATTTCTTTGAGGCGTTGGTAACCCAAACTGGTCAAGGTTCCTTCCTGACATTGATACACACAAATCCTCCAACAACATAAGACACCTTTTGTAAATCTCATTAGAGAACTCAATTAGCAGTGTTTGATTCTCTCTCTTGGTTTGCAACATAATGTCCTCACTCAAATATGTTTTAAATGTATCCCAGAGAGCAAGTGGATTAGAAACAGAGCATGTTGTCAGCAAAATTGAAAACAGATGTCTCAAACGGGTAGGTGATTGAGATGTACATGCCTCCTCCATGGTCAAGACCCAATGGTGATCGTTTTCTAGTAGCCCTTGCATTTGGCAAGCTTCCCTAAATGTAGCACACACATGACCATCAACAGTTTTTAAGTCAGTGTAGGATGTTGGTCCTCTAACAACATGAAGTAGCATCCTCAAAACGAAGCATTCTGCATTAGATGGGTGAACGGTGTACACACTTCCCAATGCATCTGGAGATTTTATCCCTGGATGATATTCAACATCTGCTCCTTGTTTTCGGCGTTTAAATATTTTTTGAGAAGCATTCCAAGTATAGTACCTTGGAACAACACAATAGAGAATGGTTTTTGCAAAGTCGTCTTGTTGGCACAGTTGAAAAAAAGCTGTCAAAGTTGTTCTTGGTGGCTCCAGAATTTAATGATATATATTTTCTTGGTTGAAGTATACTCTTTGCCCATTTTCAAGATGAACACTCAAGTGAACAACTGTTGGATACCATTCATGAATTTGGAAATTCAAAATTCTCCAGACTGCTTCATTACTGCTGATGTAACGACCCATTAGAAATTTTTGCACCTCATCTGGATTCTCTTGGTTTCCTTCAAGACCAAAAACGGCCTGGTCACTTCCTTTATTGACGTACTTGCAGATGTATTTGATGGCCTTGACAGATTGGCAAGATTCGACATTTATGTGAGCTTGAAACATTTTTGTCAAAATTGGAGTGTAGGGAACCACCCATCTGTTGTCCATTTCTATTTCTTGATATGTTGAACCAACCTTCATTTTGATTTTTGCAGTAAAACCACCATCTCCTGGTTTACGGCGTCTGTACACAGGATAGCCATCTTCACCAGTTTTAGTTTCTTGTATCAAATTCCTTGGATATTTTTTTGAGCATTTCCCATCAACCATGCAAGCAGAGTTTCTGTTCAAGTTTCCACAGGGTCCATGCAGCATATTTTTCACAACAATTTCAAACAAAAAATTATCTTGTGTAGAGTTTGGTATTTCTGCTGAGATTACATTGTCAATTTGATTAGGTCGTAATTTTTTCATCAGCCAGATTAGGATGTGTGCATGGGGTAAGCCTCTCTTCTGCCATTCAATTGAGTACATCCAGCATCTCGTTTCACCATAGACATGACTTTTTGTAATGACTCCCATTAATTTTGATAGTTTTCGTTTGAAGACTCTAGCAACCAAATCATGTCGATCCACTGCTGATTGGCCAGGTAAAAGATGAGCCTGAATTTCTTGCCATAGTGGATTGCATGTAAAGGTGATAAACAAATCTGGCCTTCCATAATTTCTGACATAAGTCATAGCATCTTGAGTGTACTCATGCATGTGTCTTGGACTTCCTGTAAATGTTGCTGGCAAGATAACCATTTTCCCCAGATCATTTGGATTGGCATCATTTGCAATGGCATCTCTGAGGTGAATGTAGTCTTCAACTCTCAGCTTCTTTTGATTTAGACGGATGTAGAGCAAGCGTTCACTTTCAATTTTCGCGTACATATCTACGATGAATTGATGGAACAGCTGTCTAAATTTCAAGAGATGGTTATCTTCACCACTGCGAATCATGATTCGATATGCATAAAAGTCCATTGCTGTAACCTTTTTACCCAAAACATTGTTTCCCGTGTCTGGGTTTGTCTGAGGAATGCCAAAGGAGTACCCATCTTCACCTTGCCAAAACATTAGGGGGATATTGCAGAGCATCATAAGAGCGATGAGTTTCTGCAACTCTTTGGAGAAGGTTGTTTCGCTTTTGAAGGACAATGTCACGTCTGTCAAATTCATTTCCTACCATGACAATGGCCACTTCATCAAATGTTGGTACATTGAACCGCCTTTGGTGTTCATGTCTTGGTGCTTTGTCAGCTCGTATCACAACTTTGTATTCATCAGTTGGCATTCTTTCTAGAGCTGTCTTGAAAATTTGAAGGTAGGCATTGTTTGCATGTAGGAGTTCTTGCAACTCCAAAACAACATTTTGTTGCAAGTCTGGAAAGTTTGCACATCTTTGTTGGACTTCTCTAGCTTGGTCTCCCATGAAATAGATCTGCAGAAACTGTGGTTCGCCTTCAGCTGGCAGCAGAGATCCAGCCCTGTGATAAATTTGGCCTTGAACTTTAAATGTTGGCATGAATCCTTGTTCACGAATTTCTTTGCTGGCACCAAAAGATGTCATTTGAAAGCATGAGTTGTATTTTCTGATGTTGGCTAGGAAGCGTTTAGACGTTTGAGATACACCTTGAAGCAAATGATCAAGTGGCTCAGGTGGATGTTGCAGAGTCTCTAGTTTAACTTTGCCATTTGAACAGCACATTCCAGGGTGCTCATCTTTCCATTTAAATGCACTGCAATGCTTGCAGATCAAGTTCATCTCACCAATGTTGACCTTTTCATGTTGATGGTATGGAATATCTGGGTCATATTGATGAGCAGCACCTTTTAGGTCTTGCTGCATTTCATTTCTTCTTCTGTTTAAATTTCCATTTCTCTGGTCTGCAAGTCTTATTTGGGTTTGTTTTTTTGTTTCATTTGCTCTTCTCATTGAAGATCTGACTCTTTTTTCATCAAGTCTTGCCTGTGCTTGTTTATTGGTTTCATTAGCTCTTCTGATTGAAACTCTTTCTCTCTCATCATCAAGTCTTGCCTGTGTTTGTTCACTGGTTTCATTAGCTCTTCTGATTGAAACTCTTTCTCTCTCATCATCAAGTCTTGCCTGTGTTTGTTCACTGGTTTCATTAGCTCTTCTGATTGAAACTCCTTCTCTCTCATCATCAAGTCTTGCCTGTGTTTGTTCACTGGTTTCATTAGCTCTTCTGATTGAAACTCTTTCTCTCTTATCATCAAGTCTTGTCTGTGTTTGTTCACTGGTTTCATTAGCTCTTCTTATGGAACCTCTTTCTCTCTCATCATCAAGTCTTGCCTGTGTTTGTTCACTGGTTTCATTAGCTCTTCTGATTGAAACTCTTTCTCTCTCAACAGCAAGTCTTGCCTGTGTTTGTTCATTCGTTTCATTTTCTCTATGTAAGGCTTGCTTCTTTGCCGTTTTAGAAACACGACCTAATTGAGTTTTTCTTTTTGGGGGCATGATTTCTCTGAAGAAAGATTGGAACATAATAGCTTATATATTGTTTTAGTGTACAACTGCTTTTAAGTATTTCCCTTTGTTAAAACTTTCTTCTTAAATACCATACTGAAGGTTCCCCCCCCCCTTTTAGCATCAATAAACTTATAAGTAACTTAGATAAATAAGTAACTTATAAGTAAATTATTAAATTAGTTTAAATTTTGCTACCCCATGACTATTTGTTTAATTCGGACACATCAATTGTGTTTAGACATTTGTAAAACAGGTGAAGTGTTAATTTAAGTTTTGGATATATAATTTGTTTAGTGATATTTTGTATTGATTATAAGATCCAAAAAAAAATATTCAGAAGAGATTTATTTAATTTAACCTTCACAAGATCAATAAATATATGTATTTAATTCATCCTTCTTAACATCAATGAACAGATGAATTTAATTTATTCTATTAGCACCACTAAATGGCTGAAAGGTATTAGATAAGCTAATATATAAACTTGTTTACTACTTCAAGTTTGGTTAGGTAGGGTTAGTTATAGTAAAATCTTAAAAAACACATTCTAAAGAGATTAATTTCATTTGTTCTTCTTAAGAATGTCAAGTTCTAATGATTTTTATGACTCACAAGGCTTCAACTCAATAAGTAAAAACACCATCAGAAGAATCAATATTTTAATTGAACAAAGAAATCCTTCAAGGCAAAATAATAACAACACTGTGCGTGCTCTCCGCTACAAAATCGTCCCTCTAGCATATCTCTCTATTGACGTCATCCCACACCAAACTACGTCACACCAAGCATGTGTCAAAATAGTGCGCACTGTGCAACAGTCAAACATTGACATTCCCAAAGCGGGAAAACCCCATCTAATATATAAAGATGAAAGTTTGTTTGTTTGTTTCTTTTGTTTGTTTTGTTACTCATAGAATGCCACACCGTTGGACCTAGGTGCTGAAATTTTGCATGGGACCCTCATTTGACCCGGGACAGGTCATAGGCTATGTAGTTTTTTTTCTTATATAAAAAAACTGACTCATCACTAATTGAATTCTCCAACTTCGCGTGTAGGTAGAAGCATGAAACTTTGGGAAGTTGTTGAGTAGCCTCTCACGACGATCATTTGCGTAAAAAAAGTTGCAATTCAGTCATGGGGGCCGGGGGCACAAAGACGTTTTTTTCATTATATGGGCTATATGAAAATTGATATTTAAATATTTTTTTTGCTCGTTACCACCACGGAAGTGTACTTAACAACCACCCAGAGTTTTATGCTTCTAACTACACGGAATTAGTGATCTTTAGGTTCACTTGTGTTAAGTTTAATGACTTTCTTAATAAGTTCGTTAGCTAAAGTTTAAATAGTTAATTTGTTTAGCTTATGTAAACATAAAATTATGTAAACATGAAATGACAACATAGGTCCTAGGCCTTTATATGCATGTCAAGATCATTGATTCTTAACTTTAATAAGTAAGTTTATAGTAATGAGCAAGTTTTATTATGTTGTTGAAAATATTCAAATAGTTATTTGTTAAGTATGTATGTGTATGCAACGATTTACTTTCTTCTTATTTTTTTGTATTTCTCTTGATTAACTTCATTTAGTGCCCTCCCCTTTTCTATACTAATAAAAGCCTAAGCCCCCTCTCACTAATGGTCCAACTTCCCATTTGACTAAAAGTCTGTAAAATTTACGAATCATACTAAAAACAATTAAGCACGACTCAACTCTGAACTAAAAGTAATGAGTAAAAATCACCCTTTATCTAATTTCCAGCAACAAAAACAGGAATTTTTTTTTACAAAATATAATGTCTTATCTGAAAACGGGAATCAAAAAAGAATTGAATCCCCTGGTGAAACAGCAACATATAAGATTTTGGAATCCATCGCTAAATGGACCGTTTTGTAGAAAGGGACAAAAGTGAAAAAATTATAGTCAATTTTTAGTCAAATAAAGTTAATGTAAAGGCGTATGCTTAAAATGAAGTCTTATAATGCAGTACTGCTCCAAAAATAAATTTTATACTTGTTTATAGTCTTTTTTAATTAGTGTTTTAATATGGTAATGATATATAATGCTTTTTTATATTTGTCTCTATGTTATACGATTTAAATTTACGGCTTTTATGTAATAGGTATAATTTTAAAAAAGAATTCAAGTATATTTTTGACCATGTTTCCCGATGGGACGTCATAGTTTGTAAATTATATTTCAAACACCAGATTTAGTTTCTGAAAAATAAATAAATTATTTACGAAATAGGAAAAAAAGATGCTATGTTTGACTAAACATCTATTTTTAAAATGGCTTTTGTTATTCCGCAACAGCGTAATGACCATGGCATATTCAATTCGCTACCCAACTTAATTAATTGCTTATAGGTTCACTTGTATTGAGTTTAATATGCTTATGTTTATAAGTCCGGTAGAAAGGTTTAAATTGTAAATTTATAAAGCTTATGTAATAAAAAAAACAAAGCATTTGGCCGTAGGCTTTTATATGCATGTAATAATCATTGATGATTAACTTTAATAATTAAATTTAAGGGATTGAGCAAGTAAAATAAGCAAGAAAAATTAATATAGAACACGCAACAAATTTTAAGAAAAACAAACGTATAGTTCCTCTAAATTACGATTAAGCTTTTTTGACTTGGGCAATTTCTTTCCACATAAAATACCCTCACATAATTAGTATTTGTTTAAATTAAAATTTGAGTCATTAGAAACAACATAATAAAACTCTTAATTTAAAAATAAATACCATACATCGTGTGACAAATGTAATGAAATAGTGTTAACAGATCTATACTATCAAGAAAGTATTTGTATAAAAGGCCACTGTTTTGTACCGCAAGGCCAAAACAAATATGAATGTTATTATAATAAAATTACACTGCTCACTTTTAGATGCGTGCACGAAAAGGTGCGCACCGTAATTTGACAATAAAAGATTTTTGAAAGCGCACAGCTAAAAATAAAGTATTGTAAAAAATAACGCACCAAAATGAACTCGTTTTGAATGCCCGCATGAAGCTGTTCAATATCGAAATGAGAATTTATTTTGTCTTTATTTGGCTCTACATTTTCTGATTATGGGCCCCCTTACCCTAGGGGTGGTCACCTGGGGTTGAAACATAGCCTACGACCTGTCTAGGGTCGAATGAGAGCCCCATGCAAAATTTCAGCATCCTGGGTCCAACGGTGTGGATTTCCATTGGTAACAAACAAACACACAAACAAACAAACACACAAACTTTCATCTTTATATATTAGATATTAAATTGTGGATATAACAACTGTTAAAGCAATCGACATTATGAAGTAAAATGAAAAAATGATATAATTATTTAAATCACCTGAATTGAAAATGTATAAACATAGGAGTACGACTAGTTTTAGTCATGACTTCTGGATAAGAAATCAGCTACCACATTTTCGGTACCTTTAATATAACTGATATCAAAAACGAATTCCTGTAGGGCCAGCGCCCATCTACAAATTCTAGTATTGGCAAAATTAGATGTTTGTAGATAACTAAGACATTTGTGATCACATTGCAATTGGAATTTAGAACCTAAGAGGTACCTAGATAGTTTCTTCACCGCCCATACAATAGCCAAACACTCTCTCTCAATGATAGAGTATCTGGTCTCACGGTCTAGTAATTTTCGGCTTATGTACTTTACCGGGTGGAGGATCCCACGCCTCTCCTGCATTAGACAGGCACCTATTCCTGTTGTAGAAGCATCTGTACTAACAACAAATGGCAGATTAACATTAGGCAGCATAAGGATGGGATAACTGGAAAGGAGAGTTTGAATTGTCCTCAGTGCACTGTCACACTCAACAGTCCACACTATTTTATTTGACTTACCTTTTTTTGTTAAGTTGGTAAGCGGAACTGTGAGCGTCGCAAAACCTGGTATAAATTTACTGTAATATGAAGCCAAACCTACTAGGCTACGGACCTGTTTCTTTGTTTTTGGCTGTTTTAAGTTCAAAATTTTTTCAACATTTTGAGGGTCCGGTTTTAATACACCTTCTCCCACGATATGTCCAAGAAATCTTATGTTAGAGTAACCCAATTCCAATTTGGAAGGTTTTACCGTGAATCCTGACTCCTTCAGTCGGATTAATACCTCTCTTAACTCGTTTATATGTTCCTCCCAGTTGTTAGAAAAAATGCAAATATCATCAAAGTATGTAATTACTTGTTTCATCCCCTTAAATAGTTTCCTAACTATTTTGTTAAATGTAAGTGGAGCCGTAGCAAGACCAAAAGGCATGTATTTAAATTGGTATAACCCTGATGGAACTCTAAATGCTGTTAAAGATTTGCTTTTGTCATCTAAAGGTATTTGCCAATAACCTTTAGTTAAGTCCAGTTTGCTGAAATATTTACCATTATGAAGTTTTGACATCATTTCTTCCTGATCTGGTATAACTTCAGCTACAAATTTAGTTACTGAATTTAATTTCCTGTAATCGACACACGTTCTAATTGTCCCGTCTTTCTTTTTAACTAAAACTATAGGTGCCGCGTAAGATGAATTAGACTCCTCAATGACATCTAATTTTAACATCTGCTCTATTTCTTTTGCTAACACATTTTGTAGATTATATGGAATTGCATAGGGTTTCAGAGTGATAGGTGTGTCTGAGGTTACTTCTATAGTATGATGTCCGAGGTTTGTTTTTCCTGGGATGTCGGAGATAACTGAGTTAAACTCTGATAGTAGACTCTTTAGTTGGGTTATCTGCCCCTGTGTTAAATCTTGATTAAAGCTTATATCATTGACTGACTCTTTATGTGAATCCAGGGTTGGCACTCTCGTCACTTCTGCATCACATTCGTTATCATAGTCATCTTCATTAACGACGGATGCAAGTGATCCGTGCAAAATATGATCATGTTCAGTCTGTGCTGTCGCTGTAGGCGGAGGGTTAGTTTCCCTTTCATGAAACTTCCACAGTCTATTTACGTGATAGGTTTTTACTGAATTTCCCTTTTTCACTTTGACATTAAATTTTGATAGTTTTCTATCTACCAGAAAAGGACCGTCCCATTGCAGCATCAGTTTGTTTCCTTTTTTGGTTTCAGTATCAGTACGTGATCTCCTTCTTGTATGTCTTTGTCTTTTGCATGTTTATCATAGTATGCCTTTGCCTGGCACTGTTTTATGCTTGCATGGGCTATTGCCGTCTCTGTTACAATCTTTAATCTATTTTTCAGATCTATCAAGTACTCATATACTGGTTTTTGATTATTATCCACATCTTTGTTAGTGAAAATATTTTTTTTAAATCGTCATGGGGCCACGTACTTTTCTACCAAAGACGAGCTCATATGGGGAAATACCAGTTGTTTCATTGGGGATTTCCCGATACGCAAATAGTGCGGCTGAGATAAATCTATCCCAGTTTTGTGGTTCGTTTTCTGCCACTTTCCTAAGTATGGATTTAAGTGTTCCGTTAAACCTTTCTACCATACCGTTGGATTGAGGGTGGTATATAGATGATTTAGATGGTTGGATATTAAAAAATCTACAAACTTGGTGGTACATATCAGATTTAAACTGTGGACCATTGTCAGAAAGCATAGTGTGGGGAAAACCTATTCGACAAAAAATACTGAATAATCCTTCTTGAACGTCTTCTGTCGTTACATTCTTTAATGCTATGGCTTCAGGCCATCTTGTAGCTGTGTCCACTAGAGTTAAGATGTACCTATTTTTCCTGTCTGTTAATTGGAGTGGTCCTATAATATCTATAGCTACTTTGGTGAATGGTGTACTTACAACATCCATTGTTCCTAATTCTATTTTACGTACACGACCTGCCGGTCTAGCTTTTTGGCATGTGGGGCAAGATTTAACGTAAGCCTTAATGTCTTTGTCCACATGAGGCCAAAAAAATTCGGAATAGACTCTGTCCCTGGTTCGACGAATCGACATATGCCCAGCTAATGGCGAGGAATGTGCCGTTTCTAATACTACTTGTCTTCTGTTAGTAGGAAGGACAAGTTTGCTTTCTACTAGAGAGGGGTCTGAATGGTAAACGAAATCTCGGTACAAGAGACCATTTCTTTCAACAAACGTTACGGCTCCTGTTTTTGTTAACTGCCGCGTGCCAAGTTTAGCGTTTTCCCACAGGTGTTGAAGGTCAGGGTCGTGTAATTGATCCTGTCGTAGATCTGTACTGACTGTGTTAATACTTTGGTGGGGCGGCGACAATGGCTTCACTTTGTTTTCCCGTTGCGCTGACCCACGCGTTACTGCGCCGGCGGGTAAGCATGAATCGGTAGCGTTTCCTACGTTTCCTATTATTACGTCGGCTACTGGGTCATCGAACAAAGCGGCCAGGAATGTTCCCCTTAGGTACGGCGTTTCTATGTGCACGTGCGCGGTAGGGAACTGCCGGATTGTGCCGTCTATTAATTTTAATGCGAACTTTTCTTGAGAATAATTGTTTGGAGGTACCAACGATTTTCTACAACCTATTATACTACATCCACTGTCTCTTAAAACTGATACTTGTTTGTTAAATAATAAGCCCTCACTAAATTGCAATTTGCCTAAAGATTTTTTTCGAATATTTTCCCTTGTTTCAATGCTGTCTAGTGTAGTTCGTCTACATGGTATAGGCATATTTGCTGTATGTATGTTAAGTTTGCAGGCGTTACAGTGTTGAACGCATTCGTTGTTTACATTTTGAAGTCAGAATTGTCGTGCCTGCTTTTGCTGTGGTCTTCCTTGTCTGTGATTGTTGTATTTGTTGTAAAAGTCTTTATTTCCTTGGTAATTGTATCCTCCCGGCTTTTGAGGTGATTGATTGTTGGAGTGAAATCGTTGCAGACGTGTGACGTCATCCACTGGTGCATTTCTGGTTCTATTTAATCGACACTCATTAGCTATGTGTCCCATTTTGTTGCATGCATAGCAGACTATAGATCCTGAATTGCGAGGTACAGATCGTGACCTATATCTCGGGGCAGATTGTGGCATAATCGCTGCCGCAGCATCAACAATAGGCATTGTTCTACTGCTGTTTGGTCGTGAAATTTTTCCATCGTGGATGGACTTTAACATATCTACGTGTGCTAGAACTTCTGGACAATTTTGAGGCTCTTTGAGCAAAATTGATTTTAAGGCACTTGTGTTAACATGTAATAATATTTTATTAAGGCAGAGTAGATCTCTCAGTCCATCAAAGGTTTTAGGTGTCTTTGTCGTGTCTATCCAGTTGTCCAATGTTCTAATTAGATTTGACTGGAAAGATCTAAAGTCATCTTGTACAGGCGCTAACGAGTTCCATTTAGCCCTATACGTCTCACTATTATAGCCTGCCTGACGCAGGAGTTGTGTCTTAGTCGTATCATAATTTGTCCTGTTTGTCAGCATGTCTTGTGTCGTCATAAATTGTCGTAGCTTAGGGGACAATTTAGTATGTAAGTGGTCAGCCCACTGTGTCTTGGGAATGCTACATCGCGTGGCAGTCAATTCGAACGACAATAAATAGCTGTCCAAATCTTCAGAGTCATTGTAGTTTGGTAGGTTCCTGTCAAGTCTGTCTCTATAGGATGTCCTATTTGTTTCTAACTCTGAACTATGGCCATTACTTGTGGTTTGGTTTCCTCTATTTGCTTCCGTCTCTATTCGCTTTAATTCCAATTCTCTATCTATCTCCATCTGTCTACTTTTCCTTTCATTTTCTACTCTTTGTTGATTTGCCTCTATTTCTTTTTTTTCAAGGCGAATTTTCTCTTCCTGTATGTATTTATGAATTTCTTTTCCCTTAAGCCCTATTTCGATGGCTTCTTCTCTGAGTTCTTGTATGGTTTTCATTGTTGCTGCTATGTAAGAATTTGTCAGGCACGCAATACAATAATCTAATAACGACCACTAGTACCGCACTACCAATTTATAATCGGTATGTTAATGAATACAGTACAATACAACTATAAATGACAACTATTAGCCACTCCGGCAGTATTTAAAGCGCAAGGAATGTTTAAGAAGAAGACCCTAGCGTATATCGCTTTTTCCAGGTATACGGTCTTAGACTGAAATATTCCTAGGATATGCTTAACATGCATAACATTCATAGACTATCCTAACAACTACCCTATAAACACTCCGCTAGCTACTGTATAGTGTGTGGCTGTTAAGTGCAAGCAGTACGGACAACCAACCTCTCACCTGAGCGCTGCTTTGTCTGCCTAACGCTGGGAGGCGGAGCGACCTCTGACCCTGTCCGTACCGTCGGCCTGTAGCGGTCTTGTTAAGACGGTGTAAGTCTCCCCTGGGTGGGCAGCAACACACAACACGTGGTGTAGAGAGAGTGTTTCGCTATGTTGATATAAAATGACGAGTAATTAGTAGTTAGAAAAAAATACTATTACAAATGTGTCAAACTGTTATAACATAAGTACAACTTATCATGGAATAGCTTCTAATATAATAAACATATAAGCAAAACGTAAATATATGTTAACTTTAAGGTCCCTAAATACAAAAGCCCTAAATAATTAGCTTCGGACGAGCGCCCCAATGTTAAGAACTGATGTCTATATACTACTGTATTATACTAATGCAGATACATGTATATATTCTATAAACATCAATACTTGTATTTGACTCTTGGTGTCTAGGAGTAATATTAATTATGGCTCTAGCCCCCAGTATTAAGTATTAGTATAGAACCACGCTATAATACCTAATACATATAAATAAACACACAAAACACCTCTGTACACAACAGAGAGAATATTTAATACATTGAAATAATCATACCAAATAGAATAGCAATAAACAATATATGGTTAACACTAACGATTAACATAGACAAATAACTACAACATTAGACGAAGATTAAACGGGTATTATATGAGTATGACCCAACTTCCCTTCTGGTCACTCTGGTCAGTGGGTGTGGTCAATTATATGAATGACGGGTCTGTCTCGCGTCACTGCTTCTATCTGCTCCGCATTCAGGCACGTCTCCCAATTAGGTCGTGCGATCTCTTTTCCGGAGGTCAGTCCGGAGGTCAAGCCCTTGCTATGTGAACTGAGTGACAGCTTGGTCTGTCCACAGCGATGATCGTCCTCAACAATGGTTCTAACGTTGAGACGGGGTCAAGTTTTCCCCTTCCTGGCAACACCAGCACGTCTTCTGCCTGGTCTGCTCCTCTACTATGTTGGCTTGACTAATGGTATTCCCTAACATACTAGCTGAAAACAATAATGGCGAACAAACCGTAACTTACTATCCATAATCAATATTAATATATCAAACAATATATATAAAAGAATGATAAGCATTTAACCATAACATATTCATATACAAAATACATTTGAAAATATTCTAACTCTAACTAGTCAAACCTGAAAACAGACTTCTCAGCTAGGCTCATAACTCCCCACAGTCTTGTCACCTTAGAACTTAATTCTAAACGTGTCTGTGGTCTTCTAAGAGAGAGAGAGCGCAGTAAGGTTTCTCTCTAGTATATATTGGACCGCTCACCCACGCCTGCCCTAACTTCCCATTGGTTGAACCTTTCGTCCCATGGATGGTACATGTGACAAACTTAATTCTTATTGGTTAAGCCCTACGTTCCAATGACTTTTGGGTGACCCCCGACACAAATACAAAACAGCATCCCTACTAAAATTGGCCTATAGCCGACGTATCGATTTCGACCTGAAAACTTTAGGTGGCCTCTCACCCGCATTCCTACATCTTTTCCTTTGTCCCTCAAGGTTAGCGTCCCTCAAGGTTAGCGTCCCTCACCCGATGTCTGAACCCCTATGTCCCAACGGTTCTAAAATCAAACGATTCTCAAACATATGATTTGGTACTCGACAAGGGGCACCGTCCACCACGGCATCCCCATCTACGATCCGTACAGCGGCTGTAATCATATGCCTACCTGTCTAGCTAACCCTAACAGGACTTCGACGTTCCTCGTCGGGACTGTTAGTTTCGGGTCTCATGTACCCTACTTATCCAGAAAACCCAGTAAAGGTCAGCCCCTTCCTCCGGAGCTACTGAGTAAATAAATGGATCTTAACCAAACTTTGTATATAAAATTTTGATACCCCATATTCAAATAACAAAGTGCACTGAACTTATAATTTTCATTGTTTCGGGGTGGGGGCCCCAAATGTCTTTTTAAAAATATATTTAAGAAATTATTTCCCATTGTTTGTTAACGATCTTTGTATATAAAAACTGAAAAGCCTATATACACATTACTATAGCGACTGAACTTTTAATTTCCTTTTTTTCCCCAGTGTCAATATTTTTTTTTACTTTTGAGACGCTTTTTTCCTTTTCGATTTTACATGATGTAGACGAATATTAACACAAATATCCATCATGATCCAGATTGCACTATACGAGTTATGTTCGTTCGTCCGTCGATACGACGAGGACCACTCTAGTCATCCGAGGGTTTTCTGTGCGTGCGCAGATGGCTGATTAGGCCGATCCTTGCACGAAAGGTTCGGGAACAGAAGGGACAGGGGGCGAGTGCGACATCTCCTGGAGGGTTGACAGCATGGGCCTTTCGGGCTTGCCTCTTCTTTTCTGCGGCGGTAATCCGGTTTGCCTCGCATGACCTGGCACCTTCGTGGATGGAAGAGCGCCAGGTGGATCGGTCCATTGCAGCTCGTTCCCACGTGTCTGGATTTATGGCAAACGCTTTCATTGAGGCTTTCAGTGTGTCTTTGAAGCGTTTCTTTTGCCCACCGTGGGACCGCTGGCCATACTGGAGCTCACCATAGAAGATTCTCTTTGGCAGTCTCTCGTCTGGCATTCGGACAACGTGCCCTGCCCAGCGAAGCTGGGACTGCATCAGGAGGGTGAAGATGCTGGGGAGACCTGCCTTGGTCAGTACCACTGTGTCTGGAATTTTGTTCTGCCACTTTATGCCGAGAATCTTCCTGAGGCTTGTTATATGAAAGTGGTTCAGCTTTCTTGCATGGCGCTGATAAACAGTCCAAGTTTCACAAGCATAAAGCAGTGTGGGGAGCACCACTGCCCTGTACACTTTCAGCTTGGTCTGGATGGTAATGCCTCTTCTGTTCCAGACATTAGGGTACAACCTGCCAAAAGTGGAGCTGGCTCTGGCAATTCTGACGTTCACTTCGTCATCGATGGTGACATTTTGAGACAGTGTGCTGCCTAGGTATGTGAACCGGTGCACTGTATTGAGTCTCTGGCCGTTGACAGTGATGTTGGGCTCTACGTAGGGTCTTCCAGGCGCAGGCTGATGGAGGACCTCAGTCTTCTTGGTGTTGATTGACAGACCAAAGTTTGTGCAGGCACTGGAGAACAGGTTTACACTGCGTTGCATGTCGGCTTCTGAGACAGCGTTGAGGGCACAGTCATCAGCGAACAGCAGGTCTCTGATGATGTCTGTCATAACCTTGGTTTTTGCCTGGAGCCTCCGAAGGTTGAACAGCTTGCCATCTGTGCGGTATTTCAGGTTGACACCAACATCCTCGTCTCTGAAGGCCTCTGTCAGCATGGCGGAAAACATGAGGCTAAACAGTGTTGGTGCCAGGACGCAGCCCTGCTTGACTCCGTTTGTGACTGGGAAAGGATCAGAAAACTCCCCGCTGTCCTGGACTCTGGCCTGCATGCCTTCATGGAATTGTTGCACCAAGACGATGAATTTCCTTGGGCAACCGTACTTGGCCATGATCTTCCACAGACCCTCTCTACCAACAGTGTCAAAGGCCTTGGTCAGGTCGACATAGGTGGAGAACAGATCAGAGTTCTGCTCCTGACATTTCTCCAGCAGCTGCCTGGCAGCGAACACCATGTCGATGGTTCCTCGCTCTTTTCGGAATCCACACTGACTTTCAGGCAGGAGTCCTTGGTCAAGGTGCACTGTGAGGCGGTTGAGCAGGATTCTGGCGAGGATCTTTCCTGCAATAGAAAGCAGGGATATGCCTCTGTGGTTGTCACAAGCCTGTCTACTTCCTTTTCGCTTATATAGATGTATGATGGTGGCATCTTTGAAGTCCTGCGGGATCGTCTCTTGCTGCCATATTAAGAGAAACAGCTCATGGAGCCTTTCAGTCAGGGCTGTTCCCCCCTCCTTGTAGACCTCAGCTGGTATGGCGTCAGAGCCAGGTGCTTTGCCACTGGAGATAAGATAGATTGCTTTCTGGGTCTCGAGCAAGGTTGGTGGGTCATCCAGTGCTTTGTTTGTGGGCACTTGGGGTAGACGATTGATGGCTTCGTCGTTGATTGTCGAAGGGCGATTTAGGACGTCATCGAAATGTTCGACCCATCTCTCCAAGATCTTCTCTTTGTCTGTGATTAGAGTGTTACCGTCTGCGCTGAGGAGGGGGCTTGATCCTGAGGGCGTGGGGCCATATACTTCTTTCAAGGCGTCGTAGAAGTTTTTATAGTCACGCCTGTCTGCATAGCCTTGGATCTCGTCAGCTTTGTTGCCGAGCCAATCGTCCTGCATCTGACGGAGCTTCTGCTGAACAGTCTTGCGTATGTTGTTGAGTGCATCTCTCCTTGCCGTGGACTTGGGGTTATTGATGTATGCTTGGTGAAGGTGGTGTTTCTCATCCAATAACTGCTTGATGTCTTCGGAGTTTCTCATCGAACCAGTCCTTATGTTTCCTGGTCTGGGGCCCCAGGGTCTCTGTAGCTGTGGAGTAAATCAGCTCTCTGAGTGATGCCCAGTCTGCCTCCACGCTCTGGTTTCCCGGAGAGGTGGATTTCAAGCACTTTTCCAGAGCATCTACAAAGGACTGTTTGCAGCTGTCGGTATTCAGTTTGGCAACATTAAGCCGTTTCGGGGCCTTCTTCCCTTGCGGGCGTCGTTTAGGCTGAATGCGGATGTTGAGCTTGGTGATGATGAGGCGGTGGTCTGTCCAGCATTCAGCGCCGCACATGGATTTGGTAACTCGTACATCCTGCCTGTCCCTCTTCCTCACGATGACGTAGTCAATAAGATGCCAGTGCTTCGATCGGGGGTGCATCCATGACGTCCGGTTACGAGTGGGGAGGCGGAAGATCGTGTTGGTGATCAGCAGTTCAAGTTCAGCGCAGGTCTGGAGTAAAAGAAGACCGTTGCTGTTGCATTGACCCACTCCATGGTGTCCAAGGACTCCTTCCCAGGCAACGTTGTCCTTGCCAACTCTTGCGTTGAAGTCACCTAGCAAGATGAGTTTGTCCGCCTTTGGAACGTCGGCAATGACAGTGTGAAGTTCTTCGTAAAACTTTGCCTTTACGTCATCTGGATTAGTCATGGTTGGAGCGTAGGCACTGATGATGGTGAGGTGCTTCTTTCCAGCCAGTGGGAGTTTCATGGTCATGAGCCTGTCGTTCACTCCCTTGGGAAGTCCAGCCAGCTTTCCGACAAGAGTTGTCTTAACTGCAAACCCAACGCCTGCCTCACGTCGCTCCTCGCTGGGTCTGCCACTCCAGTAAAATGTGTAACCAGATCCTCTTTCACAGAGCTCTCCTTCTCCCGCGAGCCTGGTCTCGCTCAGGGCTGCGACGTCGATGCCATATCTAGCGAGTTCTTTACCAATCAGGGCTGTTCTCCTCTGAGGTCTGTCTGCATCGTCTCTGTCCAGGAGTGTGCGCACATTCCATGCGCCCAATATGAGAGGAAATATCTTCGTTTTCTTCTTTTTGTTTCGACCGCTAGTATGGGATGGATGACAAAAGTGACTTGCGCGGTGACTTGGATTTAAGTGAGAAGGAGTTGCGCAGTTCGTCGATCTCACTCTCTCGCCCGAGGTCATCTTATCCAGCGGCAGGACTAAGTCGAGACGGCTGGTGATGGAGACGGGTGCAGTGGATGGCCATGACGTCCTGTGTGTCTTGTCATGCCCTTAGCGTTCCACAACGCTTTGCTGAGATTCGCCTTTTTGACCGTTGACCAACTAGTGGTTCCTCCGCTCTGTCCACCGAATCCAGTCTTCACGTGCATAGATAGACATATCTAGATCACCGATTTTACATGATGTAGACGAATATTAACACAAATATCCATCATGATCCAGATTGCACTATACGAGTATAGGTATTATGAAATGTATATCTTGCACCAATTATATGACGCCAGGGCCTTTTATGTCTTTTAGTGATATAAGCTTTAGACTTTAGAGTTTTATTTTATTCGACCGATTGCACTGATAATTAATTTAATAATTTGTTGAGTACAATGGCAATAACAAAATTTAAATTATCACTCATTTTGGATTCGAGGCACTTAATATCGTTTTTTTCTTTGAATGCTTTTTAAATATTATTTTATTTATCCAAATGCTATGAAACTTGGACTCTCTTTTACACTCATCCGTGAAGGTTTCTGGAATTAATTGTTTTAAAAACGTGCCACTCATTGCTTTCTTTGAATTTATTCCTTTTTACCGAGATCGTTGCAACAAACGAAGGGTCTGCTAGTGTAAAATAAATAATCAACATTTTTGTGTCCAGATTAATAGAGAGTTCTGCTGGACGCAACATTTCACTATGTGAAACCATTATTTGAGCATTCATTTATTTGTGATACAGGAACGATGTAATAAAAACAACACGTAAAAGATAGTTTTTGACTATAAATCCTTTATATATGAGACATAACTCAGAGTATTGATTATGCTCAATATAATTCGCACCGCGCGACAAACATTTACAGACTAAACGTGACTTAACGTGCCTTGCTGTAAAACATGGGGATGTGGTCATCGATGGCTGGAGTGAACTACAGTGACCCTTGGAGGTCAAGTAAAGCAGACGGCTACATGGAGATACATAATGATACAATAAAAAATCATTATTTTAATTACGGTCCTTTTGAACGATCTGAAATTTGGATGCAATGCATTGTTAGGTGACACAAGACTATGTGCAAAATTTCAGCTCGATAGGATCACGGAAAGTGTGTCATTTTTACTTTTGTTTTTCAGCTGGTTTCACCACGACAGAGACAGATCACGACAAGATGGTGAAGTTAATATAAGGGATTTAAAAATCGTCGTGGTTGAGTTTGTTGAGTTTGTCTTTCGTGTTTGTAGGTTGATGTCCCCCTGTGGCGGATTCGTTGCCTAGGGGGTTCGAGGTCCGCCCTTGGCCACAGATATAAACCACACATGATTGAACGTTAAAGTCAAAACACTTCCGCTGCAAACAGTGCGGGTATATCTCTTGTTGAACAATAAACTTCAATTAACGAATTGTAATGGAATCTAACAGTTTATTTAAATAGCAAACACGATACACCTTCTTTACATCGGTCCTCTCCATGTCACGTTCACTCTCAACTCTCCCAGACCAGCTCTTCAGTGAAATTCTGGCCAAAATAAAGCGCTGAACGTTTCACTCCATATTCGGTTAAAACACAACTCTCTCTCTCTCCATATTCTTTTACTCCTTGTGCGTCTTGCTGAGACGCACAATTGTCTGGTGCGCACACTGCATTAACTATTATGTACCATTAAAACGAGTCATTCACACACCATAACATCCAACCGTGACACCCCCTATGTGTATGTGTATGTATATGTGTGTGGGCGTTTTGGACTTCATTTAAATAAGCGATTTTTTATTTATCAAAGATAGATCGTTGGCCTCTGACAAGACTACGAGTGTTTATCTTCCTAACCCATTCACATTTGTTTGAAAACTGCATGTTGACTCTGTTATCTCATGTGTATTATTTTAGAAATATTATACTTGATAATGATTTTCTTAATACGAAACAAAATGGTGCCAATTTAATCGCTTCTTTAATATGTTAAAATGGTGTTGCTTACATTGAAATACATGTACTTGACATTTTAGAAGTAGTAGTAAAATTATATTCTACGAATGTATTACAAACGCTAGTAGTGGACACGCATTGATGAGAAGTTGGGTGCAACTTTACAGACAGTTACGTATATTTTTGTTTAAACATTCATTCGAGTTGAGCATGTACGGGCGTCTACGGGCAGTCTCTCACCTATAATTCATCATCAGCGTCATCTGGGGCAAAAGCCACAAACAAAGGCTCTCGAGGCATCCCAATCCTGCGCCAGTCTTTCAAACTGTCCCCAGCTGAGCTCACTCTTTTTGGTGAATGCCTCCAGTTCCCTTCTCCAAGTCGTTCTGAGTCGACTTCTTTTTCTCTTGCCCTGGGGGTTCCAAGTGAGGGCTTGTGTTGATATAATGGATGTAAGCTTTCTGAGGGTGTGGCCAATCCATCTCCATCTGCGCTGGCATATTATATCTTCCACTGGTTCTTTGTTGTGTGTGCTGCCGGAGGTCCTCGTTGGTGATGACGTTGGGCTAGTGGATTCGGAGAATCATTCGGAGACATGAGTTAATAAATGTTTGTAGCTCTTTTGAACTGGCTGCTGTTGTTGACCTATATTTACTTGCATACATTTAAATTTATAAACAGAAAAAGTCGAAATGAACTGCTTTTAAGGTGCGTAGTTATAAGTGAGTTTAGATGTAAACAATGAATAATATTTTTTTAGGTTTGAGTTTGTCTCATTTACTTCTGCGCAGGATTTTACTTATCTGTAGTATATAAGAGAAAACAAGTAATAAAATCTCGAATGAGTATTTAAACGCAATTTCCAACAAAGAATTTTATTGACAACACTTTTTATAAACATATTCCTGATCGGTGCGCATTATGTTAAACATGTTTTAGAACACAACTGCAATTTTGTATTTTTAGATGGTCTTGCGCTGCGTATTATAATGAACATTCTTTTAGTTACGTCTTGTACAGGGGTGCTCAACCTGCGGCCGTATGGCGGCATGCGGCCGTGGGCACGAAAATGTGTGGCCGTGGCAATCTGTTTAAATTATAATAATCTGCGGCCGTCAAATATTTGCAATTGGGCAATATATTATGTAAAGTGTAAATGCAATAATGAATATTCATTTACACCCTTAAGCACTAGTTATTGCGAAACAAATTACGACTCCGCAGCTGTAGCGTTAGCTGCAGTGTTTAGCGCTCATTGACATTGAAGTGGCTCTTGCCGCTCTGGTGTTAGGCTGCAGCCTTAGCTAATGAGGGCAGGCAGAGAAGTTTAGCAGCCTAATATTGAAGCACGCCGAAACCTGTGATGCGCTCATTCACGGTATTGTGCTTGCGCTGTGTAACCGTGTAACCTTTCGGATAACTTCAGTAGCTGCTACAGTACACGCAAATACCCAGAGGCCTGTGTTCAAGTATCACTCTTAGCTGGCAGCTGCACCAGAAATCCAGATATATTCTCGAGATAGCAGTGAATAAATATAACAGTATAAACGCGTTTAATGAAAAAGATTAATTTTATCATGGTTATAGAGCTAGTAGACAAAGCAAAGGAACAACAGTTGGCCTCATGCACAGAAGAGTGGTGATTTCTGTGATAAATGTCTTCTACTACAAAGTCATATCCAACAGCTCAATATCTATGATTTCCCGCAACTCACCGCTCTAATCGAGAGCCATGAAATAAGAAAAGATGAAATCCGGCTACATCCTTTTCAGGCGTCCTCGAAGTGCTGCTGTCGAAATTCGCAGAATGTTTCCAGGATTTCGACAAGAGCTCAGAAAATATGAGACTCGTTGCTTCTCCACATTTGGTTAGTGCGCCGTTGGATATCCAACTGATCGAAGTAAAAAATAACGCGCTGCTTATAAAGAAATTCGAGGACAAAAACGATCTACTGGAGACATGGAAAAAAGATGCGGAGTATCACGAAATAGCAAGAAACACTGTAGTGCTGTTTGGAAGCACTTACATGTGCGAAGCATCATTTTCACGAATGAAATATCTCAAGAACAAATATCGAACCCGAAGCTTATCAATTATTCAATTATTGTGTTCTCAATGTACTAATGCCACCTAACAATATGAAGTACGTGTTTGACATAATGTTAGGTTTACATGACCATGATCAATAATGTATAAATATAAGAGAATATCGATGGAATTGTTTTTGTTTGTGATTAAGCACTGTGTACAATACATTATGATTTATGATTTTGTCATTAATATCTCGCGTTGACTATTACGAGAGTTACATTTTTTTATAGTGACCGTTTCGTTTTTCAGTGAAAATGTTTTGGAGGCCGTAGCAAAAGTATTTTTTTATGCGGCCGTCAACAGCCCAAAGGTTGCGCATCCCTGGTCTACTACATAAAGGATTTATAGTGAAAAACTTGTTTTTTTAAAGTTTTTTAAAATTAAATCCGTTATATTAACTCGTGTAGTCTGTTTGTTTGAACCCTTGATTGCTTGATTGTCGGTCGCCAAAACTTTGGATCGATTTTGAGCCCACTTCTTCGTAAGCTAGCGAGCTGAAATTTAGCAGGAAGTTTGGTGTTGATAATAAAAACTATGTATCAAAATTTCAGATCGATCGTATGTACTGTAATTACATTATTGAATTTTTAGATTATTTTATTTATTTCTTTGTATCATGTTATTTTATGAGATAGAGTGTCGCGGTGCGTATTATATTGAACAACCTTTCTGTCGTGCAATAAGGTGCGTATTATATTGACATCACTTTTTATAAACATATTCCTGATCGCTGCGCATTATATTAAACATGTTTTACGACACAACTACAATTGTGTATTTTTGGATGGTCTTGCGCTGCGTATTATAATGAACATTCTTTAAGTTACTTCTCGTGCATAAAGGATTTATAGTCAAAAACTTGGTTTTTTACGGGTTTTTTAAATTATTAAATCCTTTATATTAACTCGTGGTGTCTTTTTGCTTGCTTGATTGCTTGTCGCCAAAACTTTGGATCGATTTTTAACCCACTTCCTCGTAAGCTGGCGAGCTGAAATTTAGCATTAAGTTTTGTGGCGATGATAAACACTATGTATAAAATTTCAGATGAATCGCATGTACTGTAATTAACTTATTGAATTTTTAGATTATTTTATTTATCTCTATGTATCATGTTATTTTTTGAGATAGAGTGTCGCGGTGCCTATACTATTGAACAACCTTTCTGTCGCGCAATACGGTGCGTATTTTATTGACAATACTTTTTATAAACATATTTCTGATCGGTGCGCATTATATTAAACAGGTATTACGAGACATAACTACAATTTTGTATTTTTGGATGGTCTTGCGCTGCGTATTATTATGACCATTCTTTTAGTTACGTCTCGTACATAAAGGATTTATAGTGAAAAACTTGGTTTTTTACGTGTTTTTAAAAAAAAATCCTTTATATTAACTCGTGGTGTCTGGTTAATTGCTTGCTTGTCGCCCAAACTTTGGATCGATTTTTAACCCACTTCGTCATAAACTTGCAAGCTGAAATTTTGCAGGCACTTTCGTCCCGATGATAAAAATGATGTAACAAAAGTTCATATCGATTCTATGTAATGTAATTAACTTATTGAATTTTTAGATTATTTTATTTATTTCTTTGTATCATGTTATTTTTTGAGATAGAGTGTCGCGGTGCGTATTATATTGAACAACCTTTCTGTCGTGCAATAAGGTGCGTATTTTATTGACAACACTTTTTATAAACATATTCCTGATCGCTGCGCATTATATTAATCATGTTTTACGACACAACTACAATTGTGTATTTTTGGATGTTCTTGCGCTGCGTATTATAATGAACATTCTTTTAGTTACTTCTCGTACATAAAGGATTTATAGTAAAAAACTTGGTTTTTTACGGGTTTTTTTAATTATTAAATCCTTTATATTAACTCGTGGTGTCTGGTTGCTTGCTTGATTGCTTGTCGCCAAAACTTTGGATCGATTTTTAACCCACTTCCTCGTAAGCTGGCGAGCTGAAATTTAGCATTAAGTTTTGTGGCGATGATAAACACTATGTATCAAAATTTCAGATGAATCGCATGTACTGTAATTAACTTATTGAATTTTTAGATTACTTTATTTATCTGTATGTATCATGTTATTTTTTTAGATAGAGTGTCGCGGTGCCTATAATATTGAACAACGTTTCTGTCGCGCAATACGGTGCGTATTTTATTGACAACACTTTTTATAAACATATTTCTGATCGGTGCGCATTATATTAAACAGGTTTTACGAGACATAACTACAATTTTGTATTTTTGGATGGTCTTGCGCTGCGTATTATTATGAACATTTTTTTAGTTACGTCTCGTACATAAAGGATTTATAGTGAAAAACTTAGTTTTTTACGTGTTTTTTTAAAAAATCCTTTATATTAACTCGTGGTGTCTGGTTAATTGCTTGCTTGTCGCCCAAACTTTGGATCGATTTTTAACCCACTTCGTCATAAACTTGCGAGCTGAAATTTTGCAGGCACTTTCGTGCCGATGATAAAAATGATGTAACAAAAGTTCATATCGATTCTATGTAATGTAATTAAATTATTGAATTTTTAGATTATTTTATTTATTTCTTTGTATCATGTTATTTTTTGAGATAGAGTGTCGCGGTGCGTATTATATTGAACAACCTTTCTATCGTGCAATAAGGTGCGTATTTTATTGACAACACTTTTTATAAACATATTCCTGATCGCTGCGCATTATATTAATTATGTTTTACGACACAACTACAATTGTGTATTTTTGGATGGTCTTGCGCTGCGTATTATAATGAACATTCTTTTAGTTACTTCTCGTACATAAAGGATTTATAGTCAAAAACTTGGTTTTTTACGTTTTTTAAAATTATTAAATCCTTTATATTAACTCGTGGTGTCTGGTTGCTTGCTTGATTGCTTGTCGCCAAAACTTTGGATCGATTTTTAATCCACTTCCTCGTAAGCTGGCGAGCTGAAATTTAGCATTAAGTTTTGTAGCGACGATAAACACTATGTATCAAAATTTCAGATGAATCGCATGTACTGTAATTAACTTATTGAATTTTTAGATTATTTTATTTATCTCTATGTATCATGTTATTTTTTTAGATAGAGTGTCGCGGTGCCTATAATATTGAACAACCTTTCTGTCGCGCAATACGGTGCGTATTTTATTGACAACACTTTTTATAAACATATTTCTTATCGGTGCGCATTATATTAAACAGGTTTTACGAGACATAACTACAATTTTGTATTTTTGGATGGTCTTGCGCTGCGTATTATTATGAACATTCTTTTAGTTACGTCTCGTACATAAAGGATTTATAGTGAAAAACTTAGTTTTTTACGTGTTTTTTTTTAAAATCCTTTATATTAACTCGTGGTGTCTGGTTAATTGCTTGCTTGTCGCCCAAACTTTGGATCGATTTTTAACCCACTTCGTCATAAACTTGCGAGCTGAAATTTTGCAGGCACTTTTGTGCCGATGATAAAAATGATGTAACAAAAGTTCATATCGATTCTATGTAATGTAATTAAATTATTGAATTTTTAGATTATTTTATTTATTTCTTTGTATCATGTTATTTTTTGAGATAGAGTGTCGCGGTGCGTATTATATTGAACAACCTTTCTATCGTGCAATAAGGTGCGTATTTTATTGACAACACTTTTTATAAACATATTCCTGATCGCTGCGCATTATATTAATCATGTTTTACGCCACAACTACAATTGTGTATTTTTGGATGGTCTTGCGCTGCGTATTATAATGAACATTCTTTTAGTTACTTCTCGTACATAAAGGATTTATAGTCAAAAACTTGGTTTTTTACGTTTTTTAAAATTATTAAATCCTTTATATTAACTCGTGGTGTCTGGTTGCTTGCTTGATTGCTTGTCGCCAAAACTTTGGATCGATTTTTAATCCACTTCCTCGTAAGCTGGCGAGCTGAAATTTAGCATTAAGTTTTGTGGCGACGATAAACACTATGTATCAAAATTTCAGATGAATCGCATGTACTGTAATTAACTTATTGAATTTTTAGATTATTTTATTTATCTCTATGTATCATGTTATTTTTTGAGATAGAGTGTCGCGGTGCCTATACTATTGATTAACCTTTCTGTCGCGCAATACGGTGCGTATTTTATTGACAACACTTTTTATAAACATATTTCTGATCGGTGCGCATTATATTAAACAGGTTTTACGAGACATAACTACAATTTTGTATTTTTGGATGGTCTTGCGCTGCGTATTATTATGAACATTCTTTTAGTTACGTCTCGTACATAAAGGATTTATAGTGAAAAACTTGGTTTTTTACGTGTTTTTTTAAAAAATCCTTTATATTAACTCGTGGTGTCTGGTTAATTGCTTGCTCGTCGCCCAAACTTTGGATCAATTTTTAACCCACTTCGTCATAAACTTGTGAGCTGAAATTTTGCAGGCACTTTCATGCCGATGATAAAAATGATGTAACAAAATTTCAGATCGATCGCATGTACTGTAATTACATTATTGAATTTTTAGATTATTTTATTTATTTCTTTGTATCATGTTATTTTTTGAGATAGAGTGTCGCGGTGCGTATTATATTGAACAACCTTTCTGTCGTGCAATAAGGTGCGTATTATATTGACAACACGTTTTATAAACATATTCCTGATCGCTGCGCATTATATTAAACATGTTTTACGACACAACTACAATTGTGTATTTTTGGATGGTCTTGCGCTGTGTATTATAATGAACATTCTTTTAGTTACTTCTCGTACATAAAGGATTTATAGTCAAAAACTTGGTTTTTTACGGGTTTTTTTTATTATTAAATCCTTTATATTAACTCGTGGTGTCTGGTTGCTTGCTTGATTGCTTGTCGCCAAAACAAACTTTGGATCGATTTTTAACCCACTTCCTCGTAAGCTGGCGAGCTGAAATTTAGCATTAAGTTTTGTGGCGATGATAAACACTATGTATCAAAATTTCAGATGAATCGCATGTACTGTAATTAACTTATTGAATTTTTAGATTATTTTATTTATCTCTATGTATCATGTTATTTTTTGAGATAGAGTGTCGCGGTGCGTATTATATTGAACAACCTTTCTGTCGTGCAATAAGGTGCGTATTTTATTGACAACACTTTTTATAAACATATTTCTGATCGGTGCGCATTATATTAAACAAGTTTTACGAGACATAACTACAATTTTGTATTTTTGGATGGTCTTGCGCTGCGTATTATTATGAACATTCTTTTAGTTACGTCTCGTACATAAAGGATTTATAGTGAAAAACTTGGTTTTTTACGTGTTTTTTTAAAAAATCCTTTATATTAACTCGTGGTGTCTGTTTGATTGCTTGCTTGTCGCCCAAACTTTGGATCGATTCATAACCCAATTCGTCATAAACTTGCAAGCTGAAATTTTGCAAGCACTTTCGTGCCGATGATAAAAATGATGTAACCAAAGTTCATATCGATCCTATGTAATGTAATTAAATTATTGAATTTTTAGATTATTTTATTTATTTTTTTGTATTATGCTATTTTTTGAGATAGAGTGTCGCGGTGCGTATTATATTGAACAACATTTCTGTCGTGCAATAAGGTGCGTATTTTATTGACAACACTTTTTATAAACATATTCCTGATCGCTGCGCATTATATTAAACATGTTTTACGACACAACTACAATTGTGTATTTTTGGATGGTCTTGCGCTGCGTATTATAATGAACATTCTTTTAGTTACTTCTCGTACAGAAAGGATTTATAGTCAAAAACTTGGTTTTTTACGTTTTTTTTAAATTATTAAATCATTTATATTAACTCGTGGTGTCTGGTTGCTTGCTTGATTGCTTGTCGCCAAAACTTTGGATCGATTTTTAACCCACTTCGTCGTAAGCTGGTGAGCTGAAATTTAGCATTAAGTTTTGTGGCGATGATAAACACTATGTATCAAAATTTCAGATGAATCGCATGTACTGTAATTATCTTATTGAATTTTTAGATTATTTTATTTATCTCTATGTATCATGTTATTTTTTGAGATAGAGTGTCGCGGTGCCTATAATATTGAACAAACTTTCTGTCGCGCAATACGGTGCGTATTTTATTGACAACACTTTTTATAAACATATTTCTGATCGGTGCGCATTATATTAAACAGGTTTTACGAGACATAACTACAATTTTGTATTTTTGGATGGTCTTGCGCTGCGTATTATTATGAACATTCTTTTAGTTACGTCTCGTACATAAAGGATTTATAGTGAAAAACTTGTTTTTTACGTGTATTTTTAAAAAATCCTTTATATTAACTCGTGGTGTCTGGTTGATTGCTTGCTTGTCGCCCAAACTTTGGATCGATTTTTAACCCACTTCGTCATAAACTTGCGAGCTGAAATTTTGCAGCCACTTTCGTGCCGATGATAAAAATGATGTAACAAAAGTTCATATCGATCCTATGTAATGTAATTAAATTATTGAATTTTTAGATTATTTTATTTATTTCTTTGTATCATGTTATTTTTTGAGATAGAGTGTCGCGGTGCGTATTATATTGAACAACCTTTCTGTCGTGCAATAAGGTGCGTATTATATTGACAACACTTTTTATAAACATATTCCTGATCGCTGCGCATTATATTAAACATGTTTTACGACACAACTACAATTGTGTATTTTTGGATGGTCTTGCGCTGCGTATTATAATGAACATTCTTTTAGTTACTTCTCGTACAGAAAGGATTTATAGTCAAAAACTTGGTTTTTTACGTTTTTTTTATATTATTAAATCCTTTATATTAACTCGTGGTGTCTGGTTGCTTGCTTGATTGCTTGTCGCCAAAACTTTCGGATTGATTTTTAACCCACTTCCTCGTAAGCTGGCGAGCTGAAATTTAGCATTAAGTTTTGTGGCGATGATAAACACTATGTATCAAAATTTCAGATGAATCGCATGTACTGTAATTAACTTATTGAATTTTTAGATTATTTTATTTATCTCTATGTATCATGTTATTTTTTGAGATAGAGTGTCGCGGTGCCTATAATATTGAACAACCTTTCTGTCGCGCAATACGGTGCGTATTTTATTGACAACACTTTTTATAAACATATTTCTGATCGGTGCGCATTATATTAAACAGGTTTTACGAGACATAACTACAATTTTGTATTTTTGGATAGTCTTGCGCTGCGTATTATTATGAACATTCTTTTACTTACGTCTCGTACATAAAGGATTTATAGTGAAAAACTTGTTTTTTACGTGTTTTTTTTAAAATCCTTTATATTAACTCGTGGTGTCTGGTTGATTGCTTGCTTGTTGCCCAAACTTTGGATCGATTTTTAACCCACTTCGTCATAAACTTGCGAGCTGAAATTTTGCAGGCACTTTCGTGCCGATGATAAAAATGATGTAACAAAATTTCATATCGATCCTATGTAATGTAATTAAATTATTGAATTTTTAGATTATTTTATTTATTTCTTTTTATTTATTTAAGCGAAATCATCTAGATTACATTAAAAGTAATTTCAAATCAGTAATTCTGAAAGTAAACAAATAATGACGTCACGCTACATCACACCAAGAATGTGTCAATATAATGGGCACCACGCACTAATCTAACATAATCATTCACAAAGCGGGAAAACCCCATTAACTATCATTCTAGATTACCGTGTACATTAAAAGTAATTTCAAATCAAAAATTTTGAAACTAAATAAAACAATTGCTTTCAAAATGTGCTTCTAAAATTACTGGAGTCGAACGACAACAGATTTTTAAAAATTCCTTCTCCAACATTGTTCTAAATATTATTTGCTATTTTTTGACCTTTGTTTCAACCCCATAGATGTTATGGTTGGCGAGAAATTGACTAAATACTTATCTTTTTTCGGATCTTTTGGATTTTCCAGGAAATCCAGTAAACCTTTTTGGAATTTTTTTGGCCGTTGCACATTCTTGGGAACACCTTAGCATATTTACAAAAACCCGAACCCTCTATCTGGTATGGTTCAGGAGGAGTTGCAGGATCAAGCTTGACAGACATTTCGAAACTATAAACACAATTTTTCCTAGGGAAATTGCGTTAAAAACTTCATTTCTATAGATGAATATAGTAAACTAGCTGACCCGCGGCATAGCATACGCCGCTAATGATTTAGTGACGGGTTAGGACTTCCTGAACGACACAGTTGTCAAAATGGGGTGGGTTTGGGCAAACGACTGTGAGTGAATGAAAAGAAGGAACTCTGGAGAGACCCGCGGCGTATCACCCGTAAAAAATGACGGAAGTGTTCAGCTGAAATCTATTTATTTTGAAAAAATGCACTTTTTTAGGGCGCCTACGGCATTCACTTCTTTCAAAATCCCAACTAACTTGTCTTTGTTTGATCAATACGAAATATTAAACTTTCTGAAACGAACGCAAAGTATTTTATAACTTTTTACATTGTTCCTTTTTTACAAAATTAAAATATCAGTGAAAACAATGACGTCATATATTTTTTTACAGCGCATATTTAATTTGCACACCTTTTGATGCATTGGTGCAGTAATTTGGTGCGCTGCTTTCTAAAATTAGTATCTGTTGAACATACTTGCAGCTTGGTGTCTCGCAGGGTCCGACCACGAAGAGAATTATATATATAGATTCTCAGAAACTTGACGTGTTCGTTGAATCTAAATCTGAACCAATAAAGGTTAACTCAGGAGTTCCACAAGGAACTGTGCTAGGTCCCTTACTCTTTTTAATTTATATAAATGATTTACCAAACAACATCTCACAGGTACAAAAGTTAAGTTATTTGCTGATGATTGTATAATCTATAGAACAATTAAATCAGAACAAGATAGCAAAATTTTACAAAAAGACTTAGATGAATTGATAAAATGGGAAACTAACTGGAGTATGTCTTTCCACCCAGAAAAGTGTCAACTGTTAAGAGTAACAAAGAAAAAGAAACCAATACTTTCAAAATATTACATTCGTGGAAAAGAACTGACCCAAACTAAAGAAGCAAAATACTTAGGAGTCTTAATAAATGAGAAACTATCATGGAATCCCCATGTCAATGAAGTTATTAAAAAATCAAACAAAACCTTAGGCTTTATAAAAAGAAACTTTAACAAATGTAATAGAGATATAAAACTAAAATGCTACCTCACTTTGGTGAGACCTGTACTAGAATATGCATCTTCTGTATGGGACCCATCCACCAAAGAAAACATTGATAAACTAGAACAAATTAAAAAAAAAGGCTGCCAGATTCATTACTGGAGAATATTCGAAACTGACAAGAGTAACACCATTAGTTAAATCATTAAACCTTGAAACACTAGAGGATAGAAGAACCAAGAGGAAAGTAGTAATCATACATAAAGCAATTAATTCTAATTTAGAAATACAACACAAAGATAACTTAATACAACCCTCAGATAGACATAAGGATAAAAACACCTTTCTTATTCCGTATGCAAGAACAAACACATACAAGTTTTCCTTCTTCCCGTCCGGAATTCGGGCGTGGAATGGGTTGCCTGAAGAATCCAGGAAAACCAAAACTTTATCAACATTTAAATCTCTAATAAAAATGCAGGACTAAACACAAACCATAGATAAGCGTAGGACGCAATAATCTTCTGTATAGAAGGAGCGTCTGTAAACAGATAAGATAAGATAAATAAACAGAAAATTATCTTTCAAACCTCTTCGCTACTGAAATCTCTTTTAAAATACTTTCTACAATACATTGAAATAGTTTAATGCAACTTATGTGTTTCAGTAGTGCATGATTAAGGGTTGATTGTTTCATAGAATGCATTGAAGAACTATACATTTTCGAGTATTTAAAGAAGAAAATTAATTATTAATTGGAGCATATGCACTTGCGTAAAAGTGAGGCCAACGGGTGGCACTTTTATTATTTTTATAGAGGGTCCAGTAATTGTTCCCTTTTAATAGTACTTTTCATTAGTATGGGAAGGCGTAATTTGTACACACAACCATAGTTGGTATAATGTGAAGCTACCAATTATTGATATGCTTGTGGCTAAACATGTCGACTAAATGTATAAGCAATCCTAGCGATTCTACTATTTGAATCATAAGAAAAGGCAGGCGATTGTTCAAACTTTCCTTTTACCATAAGATGAGTATATTTTAGACATAGGGACTGACACTATTTACGTTATCAATAACTCTAAAATTGTCAAAGTTGTGAAAATATTGACTGTATATAAATAAAACGAAAATATTTACTTATTCTTCGGATCTAGCTTCAGTAAAATTCGTCTTCTGTCGATAAAGACAGTAACAACAAACAACACGATGACAAATTGCTATGATTTTTTGTAAATAGTAATTTTATTTAGCGATTTGGAGGTGTCTTCCAATGCACCCTTTGTAGAGAAAGACGATATAGCTGAATAAATCTTTGTTTTCTTTGAAACTTTCATTTAACAAATATTTCTAACAGTTTCAACGGGTTTGAAAATGCTTACTTCAATCAACTTGCTTTGAAATACGATGTCTTTCTTTAATTTATTAAATTGTTTCCTTTATTATATTTTTATAAATAAATTTTCTTTGTTTCTATATTAAGGCCTTACAGAAAAAAAAATCAATTTAGAAACATAGTTAATTTGTAAAAAATGGCTACATCCTTTTGAGATATGGTGTTCATGTTTGGTTCATTTTCCAGCAATGTCTGCTATCACAAATTTTATGGTTTATTTAAAACTGAAACGAACTCCCGAAGGCAATGCATACAATTGTTAACGTGTAGCTGTTTGAATGGGAAGATTTCGTTGTAATTAGAATAATAAATAGCATTCACTTGATTATAAAAATTATATTTACACTAATAAGTCCAAGATTATAAATTTTTGGGTTATAGCCATTCTAGGGTAAAGAATGATTCCCTGACTGTATCAATGACTCAGTTGAATATCATAAATGTCTTGCGCATTGTTCATGTTGTACGTGGACTACTTGTAACTGAGGCATGCTGCTTAATGGAGAATTTTCGAAAATAATTTATACAGGATAAAGAAGGTGATATTTACGTGATGAATTTGTTTTAAATTGTGCCGTAGGTTTCGGGTCTGCAGGTTGTAGCTAAATATTTATGTAGTCAATGTTAGTCTCGGTGTTACATGAATACCGGTATTTAAATATTATTTTACAAAATAATAGTTTCCTATAATTTTTTTAATTAAAAAAAAAGATTTAAGGATATTGTTAAACCTCTACAAAATTCAATTTACAGTTGTCTGTTAATGCTCTGTATTATATAACGGTATATAATTTATGAATGAGGTGAATAACAAAATCGCATTGTTGAACTTGGCTATATAGAGTAAATACCTTCCTAATCTTACTTTACAAGGATCTTTGAGAAAATTTCAAACTAAAATGGGATTTAACGACGAAAGGGATCCCATCTATATACATATTTAATTAAGTAACTGAATAAACATTATAAGGATTATAGGGCAGCATATTTGGATAGAAAACGATATACAAACGAGAGAGAGAGAGAGAGAGAGATAGATGGAGAGAGAGAGAGAGAGAGAGATAGATGGAGAGGGAGAGAGAGAGATAAAGAGAGAGAGAGAGAGAGAGAGAGAGAGAGCGCAAATGATATTTACATCATCGGGCCAAATTAAGAATAGGCTATTATAAATGTACGGGATTTCATCGGAGTATGGGATCGTATTGAGGAGAGGGATTATAAAACATTGAAAGTGATTAATTAATTAAAAAATTTTTAGTTAAAAAAGTTGAAAATTTTAACAACATGACCTGTAATTTCTATGTACCCGAAAGGCTGTATGTGTTTTCCTCCATAGTTCAACCGGGGCTATGAAAATTATATAGACAATTTTTCAATATGTATGAATTACATTTGAAAAAAGAATTATGTGATTTGTAAAAAAAAATATCTTTTTTGGGGACTGTTTTATCCCTAACCATTTGATAAACACATGTTTCGAATTCATGTAATTGAAACAAAAATATTCTAGCAAACAATTGTTCAGTTTTCAAATGTAGAATAAAATAGAATAACCAAATAACCAAGAAAATCAAAATGTCATGTTATTATTTCGTTTTTCAGAGCAAATTATCGAGCAAAGAGCTTATCTAAAATAAATTTCAAAATAACTATAATGGCACATCGCTTTTCATGCCGGTTTCTGTACCACATTCATGTTCGATACATTAATACGGAAGCCAATGTACAAAACACAAACTTACTTTGCATAAATTATTTTAAAGAAAAATGAAAAATGAGGTTTTGTTTAACGTTTTATTGTGCTCTTAAGTTATTTTCAAGTATGTATATTTTCTTAATTTTAAAATTACAATATTTAACTAGTTTACTAATAGTATTTACTATTCAAAAACAGGTTAATATATCTTGAATGACAAAGAGAGAAAATAAACATATTCTCGTTGCTAATCTATTTTCTTATTCAATCATACACGTTAGTGACATATTTTGGCGTAAAATTACACTCAAAAATGTAATCAGGCAGGTCATTTTTTTAATTTATATCAAAATACAAACGGTACTGTTCATAAAAGAAAATTTGAAGTGTACATAAATAGATAATCGAAAAACATAATTTTCCATCGATATATGTAATACTGAAAAGGTGTGACAGTGAATTTATCGTTTGAGATTAACCAGAAGTTTATCTGGATTTTTATTTGCACAAGATGAACAAAAATCAATCAACTAGATTAAAAAAAACTTGTGTTAAGTATACATTAATAATGGATCACCTGTGTTGCTGCTGACGACCAAAACGCGACGCAAATACTATTATTCAACTGCAACAATTTTAAGAAAAATGTGAAGATCTTTTTTTATTTGACAGGATTTGTGAACATCAGTAGGCGACCATCATCCTAGTCTAGCATGGATAGGGTTAGCGCTATAAAAAAAGCATTTACTAATTAATTGACAATATTTGTCTAATTCAGGTTTAAATTGGTACTTCACAAATAAAATAAAATTTAACGCCAAGGTTTGAGTTGAAACAAATTTGATCGTCCATTCCGAACAAATATTCTCTGTAATAATAAAGAGTTTGGCAGTTCTGTCTTAAATCAAAAGTTAAAGAGTTATTCGGTTGGCCTGCAAGCCATGACGTGTAACCCAAATTAGTTCCACTATGACGGTTTATCCAATGACCTTCTTGGTGCTCGTCTGTGCCACCTAGAAGAAAGGCTATTTCACTGCCCATTGGACGACCCACCAATGATATTAGAAATTCCAATTCATTCTTAGTATCTACTTCCGCCAAGTAGCCACCTAGAGCCTCACACGCCATCTCTGCATTGGCAGCCGAGTGAGGTTCATATAGGGACAAATAATAGTGTCGGCCGTTGTAAACTGTTGATATCTTGAACAGTGTTGATTTTAATTTCCCAAGCTCGGTTTCTAGTTTCAGTAGTCTATTTTCATTTTGAGTTGACTCATTCTTAAGTTTGTTGAAATCTAGCCCTGTCTCCATTGTCTGTGTTTTATTATTTAAACCCGACTCTAAATCCTTAATGAGATGGATTAAAGTGCTAACTGTTGGTTGTTGAAAGCTGACAACTTTGTTTTCATTGAAGACAATAATATCATCTGCTTGATTAAACACATTAGCTTTACACAGGTAAGTCCCAGATTCTGAAACCCGAGGGTTCAACCATTCCACAGTCAAGAAAGATCCCTGGGTTGAGCTAATGAATCCACTACTTCTGCTAATGCCGTAACTGGGAGCATCTATGTGAACCGTTGTATGAGAATCTCTATTTACTGAAGCTAGTTGCACAAATGTGGAATTTTCGACGTATTTTTTAAGGTCTAAAGAAAAAATCTGATACCCATTTGATGGTTGAGGGGGAAAGCTGCATTTTACAACAAGAGATTTTGTAATCTCCGCCTCAATAACAGCAGGGGTGATTGTAATTCCTAACTGAGCAACTGAAATGAAAATATAAATTATCAAATCAACACATTTAAATGGTGACACTGATCAAATACATTAAAAAAGGTAATTGACTACTTTAAAAGCCTTTTTAGAGCTATTATAATTATGAGTTCACTTTTTAAAAATAAATTATCCTTATTTTTTAATTTTGTGGAGGTTGGTTATGTCTGGTTTAGTGAAAGTTAGTTATCTATATGTCAGTAACATCATAATTCAAACTTTTCTAGCTTGACTAACTTATGGGGTTGAAAAAGCAAGAAATTATTATTGAGAATGAATAAATTATAAAAGTATATGTTTATTTGTGTACCGTAAATTCATAATTTATAAGTAAACTTTAAGTGAAAATAATACTTTCATAGTTATAAAATGACATGCACTTGAAAAATAAAGCTTTAAAAATGCGCCTTATTTAATTACCTGTAAGTTGAATTACATTCATAAAAAACAAAATCATTTTCAAAGATAGCAAATCCATTGTGGCATGTAATTTTGAACGCTGGCAAGCTCTAATTTTTTCAGGTGATTAGTTACGTTTGTCGCAATGATGAGTTTCATTATATAGGTCCTCATTATCTCAAATGTTGGTCAATGAATCTCAACATCAGCAAAATTACCAATAATATCTTTAGTTTATTAATCACGACAATCTTTACAGCTGCACAAAGATACAATTTTGGAATCGGTGTCATTAATAAACAGTCAGCTGAAACGTTGAGATTAAAACTGGGGATTCTGAAAACGCATTGATGATGCAGTGTATCAAATAAGGGATTTCACATAAACACAAATACCAACACACAAACAAACATGTACACACCATCACTCACCCATTCACACACACACACACAGACACACACAAACAAAAGCTCTAATCATGGGAATTGACTTTCCGACTTAAAGCAATTTGACTTCTATCTTTAAAATATAATGCAATATTATAGGTGATATTGATTGGTTGAAAAAATTTAAACATTTATTTTTTAAATTAGTTTTTGTTTATCTCTAAGTATAAAAGTTTAAAATTAATATCTGGATAATTAAGCTGATAAGAGAAACCCTTAAAGTTGTATATACAGCTAGATTGTTTCATAGACATATAGCATTGTTTAATTTAGCTCAGAACTCTCCTAGCAGACATTTTCAGGTCACTGATTTTAAATCACAAATATCATGAAAGTAATATGGGGCGTTGACATAGTGAAGTGGGACAGGTGACATAAAATTTATTTTTTTAAAAATTGTGTTTGAATGTCATTCCTATAGTGAATTCAATAGAGAGGTATGCCGCTCAAACCATTTATCGTCATAAAAATGGATTTAATTCTAAGAAAGATATGCAAGAAAAGATTTGTGTTACAAATTCGTTTACAAGAACTCCTTTAGTATGTAAAAATGTAGTACCTTTATTAATTTTACCAGTAATGACATTTTATCTTTCTTTAAAAAATATATACTGAAATACATATATTTTATTCATTTTATAAAATTAAAATGCATCTTATAAAAAAATAATAATTTTTTAAAATATATCTAAAATCAAGAGACTTAACAAGTTTAGATTCGCTGATAAATAATGTCTTTTTCATTAAAAAAAATGTAATTTAAAAAAACAAAACACTTAAGACAATATAAAAATACAGTGTTTTCTCTTTACTACTTGCTAGTTCTTTTTCTTGGGAATCTTTAGATAGATAAGAAGCTGTTGGGGTTAATTTTGAGATCATTTGTTATCTTTTCATAATCGGTAAATAAAATACTATCATATCTATGTGACTATCAAACTACTGGTCTAGTTTTCAAAATAAAAATAATAATTCAGGAAGTTTGTTTATCTAAAAATATTAATTCTTTTTAAAAAATACTTTTTATAATGTTTAAGTGAACATTTTTTTAAAGCTGTAAAATATGGTTAAAAAATACCAAGTCAGAAAAACTTGAAGGTAACAATTTTTTAAAAAATCAGTTAATTATGAAAGTAAACTTTTAAGATTTTTGAAGAAATTGATTACTTTCGAAAGTTCAGATTATAATTTTTAATCACGCTTTGAAAAAGCGGGAGACTTCGTTTTTTAACTTGTAGTGACTTACTCATCTTGTTGTTTTACTATCGAGAACGTAACTAGTAGCTATCAAATAACGAAAGGATTTTATATTTAGAAATTAACGGTTTTAGTGATGCTATTTAACACTTCACAAAAAACTCGAAATGAAATGTACCCAGCACATGAAGAAGAACATAAATAAAAGACAACAAGATAGTAGCTTGAATGAAATATTAATAACATAAAAAACTATTTAATAAGTTAATTTTAGTCTACAATAAAAATAACCGTAAAAAACAAGTTTTGCACTATAAATCCAGCGTGTACGAGACGAAGCCTAACTTAAAGAATGTTCATAATAAATCGCAGTGCAAGGCAATCCAAAAATACAAAATTGTAGTTATGTCTTCATAAAACGTGTTTAATAATAATTTCAGCTCGCTAGCTTCCGAGGAAGTGGGTTAAAAATCTATCCAACGTTTTGGCGACAAGCAATCAAGCAAGCAACCAGACACCACGAGTTAATGTAAAGGATTTAATAATAAAAAACCCGTAAAAAACCAAGTTTTTCACTATAAATCCTTTATGTACGAGAAGTAACTAAAAGATTGTTTATTATAATACGCAGCGCAAGACAATCCAAAAAACAAAATTGCAGTTGTGTCGTAAAACATGTTTAATATAATGCGCACCGATCAGGAATATGTTTATAAAAAGAGTTGTCAATAAAATACGCACCTTATTGCACGACAGAAAGGTTGTTCAATATAATACGCACCGCGACGCTCTATCTCAAAAAATAGCATGATACATAGGAATAAATAAAATAATCTAAAAAAACCAATAATTTAAATACGGTACATGCGATCGTTCTAAAATTTTGATACTTTGTTTTTATTATCGGTACAAAACTGCCTGCAAATTTTCAGCTTGCTAGCTTACGAGCAAGTGGGTTAAAAATTGATCAAAATTTTGGCGACAAGCAAGCAATCAATCAAGGGTTCAACCAGGCACCACGAGTTAATATAAAGGATTTAAAAATGAGAAGAATTAAAATGAAAAATGCGCCTTCATCTTAAGATCTTCTAAGAAAAGAAATATTCCCATACACAACTAATAAAAAAGGAAAAACATTCATAAAAATTTAAGTGCCGGAAAAAAAAACACGCCGAAAGAATCCTTACTAATCTAATATATAATCGCCCTAAGTATGCGTGTGTCTCCCCGTTCAAAGGCGCGCGAAAAGGTGCTCGAAAGGCGCGCAAAAAAGGTGCGCGAAAAAGGCGCGCAAAATTATTATAAATAAATTTTAAAATGTTCACCGTAAAAAAAATATAATATGACGACATTGTGTTAGCTAGAACGTCAATTACCGAAACAACGCACGAACCTGTGATGTCAGCATTTGTGTACACACAAACACAAATTTGTGTTGAGTCTAACATCGGCCACCAGCCTATGCGTGTGTGTGTCTCCGTTATAAATCATGATGTTAGTCACCACCAACCGGTTGATGTCGGTGTGTCGGTCTTCGGTTCTTGACCCACTGCCAACTGCATTGCTGCGCCGCATTCAAGGTACGACACCGTTCTCCTACGCCTCTACCCATCGTCAATGTCACGTTCGCATTGCTTTATTATTTCTTCTTCAACTTCACAAATTTACAAACCTTCGCGTGTTGCCACGAGATAAATATGCCTCGAAAAAACGAACATTCGATGAAGCCGAAATTGCCGATAGAAAACGTCGCAGAAACGAACATAACAGGAATCGAAGAAGAACAGAAACACACGAGGAGGCATCCCGGCGACGAGTAACGCGAAACCAATGCGAAAGCCTTTTTGGGTTCCACATGCACAAGCAGTCTCATGCAATTATCAGACTCCAAGTTCATCTCCTTGGCGAGCAATCAGTAGTTTTTATTACTGATAACGTTGAGGCTGCAGCACAGAACGCAGCTTCGAGAGACACTACTTTAACGGCATGGTTCAAACTAAATCAACAATACCAGATGGCTACAGGTATACTATACTATACACACTGACATACCTGAACATTATGTTTTTCACGAGAGGACAAGAACATGACAGAGAAGGCAAAGGGATGCTGACAGAAGAATTGATCGTATGTACTCTGTCAGTTTAGTGTCAGACATTCAGCGCTTCTGCTTGCGCTTACTTCTCCTTCATGTGCCAGGTGCAACTTCCTTTGAGGACCTTCGGACCGTCCATGGTATTACATATCCAACATTCAAGGAAGCTACACAACACCGATGCCTCTTCAATGACATGCAGGTCTGGGATATGACGTTAAATGATGCAGTTGCCGAAAAGAGACCCGCTCTCCTACGGGAATTATTTGCACATATGTGCCTGCTCGCATCTCCTTCAAATATTCCACAATTGTTCCAGAAATATAAAGAATACTTTTATGAAGATTTTATGTTGCAGTTTCATCACGAAGTGAATTGCAAACACTGCCTCAATTTGGCCGTTACTGATATTCAATTGATCTTTATTGCTAATAGGAAAACCTGCGAGAATTTAGGTTTACCAGTTCCACCAAGTCACGTGGAAAACATACATGACAGCGTTTTTGATCCGGTCCAACAGCTCAGCAAAGCAACAGACATGGTACGGAGTCTCAAGGAACAGCAGAGACACGCATTTGATGAAATTATCACAGCCGCAGCCAATGATCATCTTCCTCATAGGTGTTACTTTATTGACGGACCTGGTGGCATTGGTAAAACATATTTGTACACAACCTTGCTTGCATCCTTTAGAGTGGAACAGAATATTGCTTTAGCTACTGCATCAACTGGAATCGCGGCCAATTTACTGGAAGGTGGTCGGACGTATCATTCCCAATTTCAACTTCCCGTCCCAATTATCGACACTTCAACCTCCAGAATGAGAATGACCTCCTTCGATGCTGACATTCTCCGAAGAGCCACAATAATCATTTGGGATGAATCCACGATGGCCTCTAAGGATGCATTGAAATGCGTGAATAAACTCTTACAAGATATCATGCAAAATGACAAACCTTTCGGAGGAAAAACCATTCTCTTGGGTGGGGACTTCAGACAAACCTTGCCCGTTGTCGCTCATGGAAACAGGTCCGCCATTGTCGAAGCGAGTATTACGTTTACCGATCTTTGGTCTAAATTTACAATTCTCACATTGACAAGTAATGTGCGATCTATTGATCCAGAATTTACGTCTTGGTTAATTGAGCTAGGCAAAGGAACATTAAACAATGAACATGGATTGCACGAAAATATGTTTGAAGTTCCAGCCCATATGGTCTCCACAGGATCTATTGTTTCTGAAATATTCGGTGAACGACTTCTAGCCAGAGATGCGGAAGAAATTGCAAATAAGGCTATTCTCTGCCCTACAAATACCGATGTGGACCTTATCAATAGTCAGGTTCTGCATTTACTTGAAGGAGAACCCAGGACATACTTAAGTTCCGACTCCATCGACGACTGCACGCCAGATGATGAAAACAATTATCCCGTGGAATTTCTACATCAATCGGCACCTTCGGTAATGCCGCTTCATCAATTAACAATAAAAGTCGGAGCAATTATAATTCTTCTTCGCAATTTGAACACCAAACGAGGTCTATGCAACGGCACCAGATTGGTGGTTAGGGGCCCCAAACCCAACCTCATCATAGCTGAACTTCTGTCCGGAAGTGACAAAGGTCGCACTCTATTCATTCCACGTGATGACATTGCCCCAACAACCACAGACTTTCCTTTCGTTCTACGGAGAAGGCAATTCCCTGTGAAGTTAGCTTTCGCAATGACCATAAACCAATCGCAGGGCCAGACACTGGATAAGGTCGGTATCTACCTACCACAACCTGTGTTTAGCCACGGGCAATTATACGTTGCTTTCTCCCGTGTACGCAGATCAGCAGATGTCAAGGTCCATGTGGCAGATGGTCCTAAACAAGGGAAAACTGCTCCACGACAGCTCCACCTGCTACACTAAAAATGTGGTGTACAAGGAGATATTTCATATTTAGCTGTTCATATCGTATTGTGTTCATGGCAATAAAAGATACAAGTTCTTTTATATTTGAGTATTTCGTACATCTCTTTGTTATTTATTTTCATATCGTATTGTGTTCATGGCAATATAGGCAAAATGTTATTTTCTATTACAGTAATTCATACATTTCTTTGTTATTTCGGTTCATATATCGTATTCTGTTCATGGCGATAAAGGCCACGTGGTTTTTTCTATTGCAGTATTTCGTATAGTTCTTTGTTATCCCTTCTGTGGGATTTCGTTCTGCCAGCTTCAGCAGGCTTTTGAACTAGTAACAGATAAAAGCCCCACTATCTGACTGACTGACTTATTGACATAATTATTTTCCTTCATACAGAAGGTTGAAATTTGATGGACTCTCTGCTTACCTGTAAACATAAAAGATTTATGCAGGTTTGAATGTACCGCTTTATGCATTGTGAATGAATTACCTGTTTTTCTTATACGAGCAATATGATTACATTTTTAGACCTTTTCCACTGGTTGAAGGTAAAACTTACTACATAAAACTTTGATGAAGCGTAGTGAAAGATTACAGTTAATGATTTCAAATATCTACTTCTTAGGGTCGGTGGACTCACATAACACTTTTAATTGTGGCAGGACATTTCAACCCCGGAAGTTTCAACCCCAGATGGTTCTAACCTGCCAATTCGACCAGGAGACGTTTCGATCTCACCACGTTTCAACCTTCGACGGTTTTACCCAAGGATGGTTCTATGATCACGTAACGAAAAAATGCAGTATAAATAATAAAAAAAAACATTAAATTAATTAATTTAAATACATGACCTTAAAACAAACAATAAAAACAGTCCACTATTAGCTTTAAATAGCTTAGAAAAGACCAACGCTCCAAAAGCAATAAAAATTCGGTATCTCAATTTAAAATATGCATACAAATTTTGAATTTGTTCCTGAAGAAGATGTTGCCTACATCTTTGATGAGCTAGTGAATATTAAGCATAAAATATTTTTTTAAAAAAATTGCAGTGAAGAGTAAGTTTCATACTACGAGCACCCATGAATTACTGGTTGTCGTTTAGTATTCCAACATGGATTAAGTTATATGACGCGGCCAGTGAACTTGTCAGAAATAACAACATCGAGATTGTAATCACTCTTTACCTGTCAACATCCAACGGAGTAGACATTAACGGATGGAAATTTGAAAAATTGCAATCAAATAAGTCATTCATATTACACGCTATTACATGAACACAGTAGCAAATACGAAAATTTATTGAACGCTGCAGCAAAGAGTTGAACGAGCATTGGAAACATACAACCGCATCGACACCTTGATTTACCTCAGAGCTATAGCGCATTTGTCGCAATCGGGAATGTGCATTAAATGTTAACTGGTTGTTAGGCTATATACTTCTTTTTTGTCAATTGTCTCATCATGGATTTAATGTTTATAATACTTGTTTCTAGCTATTGTGAATTTTAAATATATACTAAACTTCATTATTTTAAAACGGAAAATAAATTTAAGAGATAATAACAACAACAAATAATAATGTTGCTCTATCGAATCGTCAGGGTCGAAACGACAGGGGTCGAAACGTCCTGTGGCTGAATCGGCAGGGTTGAACAGATTTGGATTTTTTGTTTCTTTTTATGAACTATAATTCAAAATAATTGAAAATATAGTAAGAGTGTGAGTGGATAAATCTTGTAAAAACTGAACTTCCGTTAATATTGTTATTCCTATTCAAATATCAAAAGGAAATGAAAACATACAATCCTCTCCCTTGTGACCCGTTAACGCTTCGTTTAACCCGCGACAACTGTATCATGCAAAATATAGCTATATTTGGTTTCAGCTGCAATGGCTGTAAGGCAAACCTTGGAGCCTTAAACCCCATGGCTGTACGCAGGGGGGGGGGTTAATATGTTCGCACGAACCCCCTTCTGCGAATTTGCGCCCTTTTTTGTAACAAATAGATGCAAGACGACTACCGAAAATTAAAAAAAATGAAAATAAATGCATTGAAAGATCCAGTCAGACACAGGCCTAGTTGGTTAGCCAGGCTCAGGCTAAAGCAAAGAGAACGGTGCGTTCAACTATTTACATTGTTGTTATGGCAGAGCGAGGCTTAATGCCGACAAAATGGAATTATGTATTCATACGATTATAATTTATAGAGAGGAAATAATTGAAATTATTAGCCTTGTTATTTTATACAAATTTACGTTCATCCCACTGTGAGGCGACCTTGGGAGTGGCGCAACTGACATGCACGAGTGGACCACCTGCCCATATTGATATTCTTATAGTTACTCGTTATCGAATTTCGCCGTTTAATTGAATGTACTCCTTTTTTGTAACCTTTCTTTGTTCAATTTTTTATCCATAAATTGATATTTAATAATATTCTTTTTATGGTTTCTCCCTGACAGAACCATATTTCTTAATCATTTAAATGGTGTGATCACGCGTACAAATGTTGATCAAAATCTGATGAAATTCCATGAAAACGCACTAATTTATTTGGCGAACTCATAATTTATTTTTGAATCCTGTAACAATACAAAAATATTTTGAAAGTTGTAACGAGACAAAAGTGAGGTTAGATCGATGATGCAGTGAAGGGTTCTCTTTGATAGTTCATTCGTCATCATGGATTTTGGTAAGTGCGACACATTTGTCACCACGTTTCCAAAATGAAATCATTTCCATAATTGGCAACGACATCATTCAATCAAAAATTGTTAATAAAATTAAATAAGCAAAATTCGACTCTGTTTTGGCCGATGAGGTGACCACTCATAACAAAGAAGAAATGTCGTTTTGTATCTGATTTGTTGACAGGGAAAACATTGTAAAAGAGGAATTCATCTCTTTTGTTCCACTTGTTCGAACCACGGGAGAGGCGATGACCTCAAAGATCTTTACATTATTGAGAGATTTGGGGATCCCGTTACAGAATATGAGGGGCCAGTGTTATGATGGCGCTGCATCTATGTCAGGTGCTGTCTCAGGAGTTCAAGAGCGTATTTTGCGAGAGACCCCTTTGGCGGTATACACACACTGCAGCAACCACGCTTTAAACCTAGTGATCGCGCATTCATATGGACTTCCCGATGTTCGTAACATGATTGACAAATTAAAAGAAACCTGCATGTTTTTTTAACAACAGCCCAAAGAGCGAAGCCTTGTTGAAAAACGTCATAGAAACAAGTCTTCCATTTTACAGTGCTAAACGGAAGGCACTTCTAGATTTGTGCAAAACAAGATGGGCTGAGCGCCACGAAGCTTACAAACACTTCTATCAATCGTATGTTTACGTTGTTCAGCCTCTTGAGATAATTTTACTGCCACATGGAAAACACAACGAAGAAGGATTGTATCCAAGTTTGGCTACAAATGGTGATTGGGACACGGACAGTAAGTCTCGAACAACGCCACTTCTTCATTCCTTGTGTAACTTCACATTTAATGTGACGTTTGTTGCAACGTACAAACTGTTATCTAGGCTGGAAGGAATAACAGTCGAACTTCAGAAAGAAGCGATTGACATCATTCAGGCTATGTCACTTATCGAAAACGTCAAGCAAGAGTTTATAGAGATTAGAACAAATGTAGATTCTTATTTTCTAAACACTTATGATCATATCGTTATCATGGCGCAGTCTGTAGGAGTTGAAGCTTCAATGCCAGGAATAGCTAAGCGGCAAAATCTACTAACGAAGTAATATGAGTGCAGAGACGCCAATGCAACACTATCTGCGAAACTTAATTAAACCATTTCTGGAGCACATCATTGCTGAACTAGAAATGGGTTTCTCTGGCATAGCCAGGACATCCTCACAACTGTTAGCTCTTGCGCCAAATGCTGTTAGAAATTGTAAGTATGAAGATCCGAAAGGCGCTGTGGATTTATATGACCACGATCTGCCTTCACCAGAGGTGCTGCCCGAAGAGTTCAGAGGGTGGAAATTGAGATTCAACAAATGGGAAGATTCAAAGCTACCGAAAAATATATCATATAGAATGGGACTGCAATAAAGCTTTTAAATAAAATACAAAATACACAATCAAATTGTGCAATGAAAACAATAAATTTGAGCTTTATTTTTAGACTGATACGACAGTAAACGTTTCGGCTAATGCCTTCATCAGTACAACATAAAATACATTCTTAAAATACTTACATAAGTAATAATAACATTCTTAAAACATATTGTATTTTAAAATATTTATGTTAAATAAAAAGAAAGGAAAAACAAAAACAAACATGGACACAGGATATAGGAATAAAACAAACCCGTAAAAACAAAGTTTTTGACTATAAATCCCTTATATATGAGACATAACTAACACTATTGATTATTTTCAAACATTTACAGACTGAATCTGTCTTAACTCAACTTTGCATCATAACCCTAGTGGAGGGGGGGAGGGGTGGGTGGGGGGGGGGAGAGGGGAAAAGTCTGGTCACCAATTCGCTTGACCGAGCTCAGAGTGACACGTAAAATGTAAACAAAAGCGCCCGTCGCTTCGTTGGGTCGCCTCAATGCGTCAGCTCAAACTTTCACGTGGCAAAAAAACAATAACAAACAGTGAATTTAAATTACATACCTCATATAAGGATAAACTAAAAATGCATTAATTTAATTACGGTACGTTCGATCGATCTGAAATTTTGATACGATGCATTGTTAGGGTAGACGGGTCCGTGTGCCAAATTTCAGTTCGATCTGATCACGGGAAGTGGGTCATTTTGGACTTTTGTTTTTCCGCCCGCCGAGCCCATGAGAGAGATGATGAGAGAGACGGCCGCAAAGTTAATATAAGGGATTTTATAAAAACAAACCCGTAAAAACAAAGTTTTTGACTATAAATCCCTTATATATGAGACATAACTAACAGTATTGATTATTTTCAAACATTTACAGACTGAATCTGTCTTAACTCAACTTTGCATCATAACCCTAGTGGGGGGTGGGGGTGGGGGAGGGGTGGGTGGGGGGGAGGGAGCGGTGGGTGGGGGGAGAGGGGAAAAGTCTGGTCACCGATTCGCTTGACCGAGCTCAGAGTGACACGTAAAATGTAAACAAAAGCGCCCGTCGCTTCGTTGGGTCGCCTCAATGCGTTAGCTCAAAATTTCACGTGGGAAAAAAACAATAACAAACCGTGAATTTAAATTACATACCTCATATTAGGATAAACTAAAAATGCATTAATTTATTACGGTACGTTCGATCGATCTGAAATTTTGATACGATGCATTGTTAGGTCAGACGGGTCCGTGTGCCAAATTTCAGTTCGATCGGATCATGGGAAGTGGGTCATTTTTGACTTCTGTTTTTCCGCCCGCCGAGCCCAAGACAGAGAGAGATGATGTGACGCCGGTGAAGTTAATATAAGGGATTTAAAAAGGGGGAAGTATCCAAAGTTACAGTAAAAACCACAACGGGAACAATATTCTGCAGTTAAGTAAAATTATGAATTTGGTTAATTCCATATGGAGCCAACGTACCAAATCTTTTTATGAGTCTATTTTCCATGTGGATTCTATCATGGGTATTGCTTGCATATAAAATACCAGTTACTGCAATATATGATATGCCGTTATGGTTAACACTGTTAAAATGTTTAGACACAGGACATTGAACCTATTTATTTATATTATACAGCTGTTCTCTAAACCGATCTCCAAGACGACGACCAGTCTCACCCACGTAACTTTTATTACACCTCTTACAAAGGATTGCATAAATCACGTTGCGACTTGTGCAAGTGAATCCATCTTTTATTAAGAATTTTTCAAGAGGGAAAGAAATGTTGTTAATTTCCATCACATATGGACAAGTATTGCAACGGTTACGGTTGCAACCTTTTGTTCCAATATGTGCTTTCATTGTGGGAAGGTGACTTCTTACAAGAATATCTCTGAGGCTTCTATCTCTCCGGAAAGCAAAAAGAGGAGGTTTTTTGAAGACCTGCTGAGTTAGAGGGTCAGCCATAAGGATTGGTCGGTTTTTGAGAATCACCTGGCGGGCTTTAAAATTATGAGGATGAAAAGTTAAAATAAATTTTGATCGATCACATGATTGTGTCCTGTCTGGTCATGCCTTTAATTCGATTGACAGCGGATATTAAAACTGTTTCCGGGTATGACATTCTTCGAAAAAAGTCCAGCATTTCATTACTTTTCTCCAAAAAGTCTGCCTCATCACTGCAGAGTCTTTTAAGTTTCAATAGTTGCGAAAATGGGATAGAGCTCTTACAAGATTCAGTATGGGACGATGTATACATAAGGAAACTATGGCTGTCTTTAGACTTGTAAAAAATTGATGTGGATATTTTATTTTATTTCAATTTAATTTGCATATCCAAAAAATTAACAGCACTTCTATGGATAGTTGAAGTAAATTTGATCGAAGAATGGAAGTTACCAACGAAGTCAATAAAACTTTGCAATTGTTGCATGTTCATTTTTGTAATTCCAATGCAATCGTCAATGTATATCCTGTAGTACTCTGGAGAGATACCTTTGTAATTTTCAATCCAATGGTGTTCCAAATGGCCCATAAATATGCATGCATAACTTGGTCCCATTTTCGTTCCCATAGCAACTCCATTAATTTGATCAAAAAACTGTCCGTTGAACTCAAACGAGTTTAAATTTAGGACCAACTCAGTTAATCGTAGTATGGCACTTGCGGGGATCTTGAGATTTGCCTTCTTGTTGAGAAAAAATGAGATTGCAGAGAGGCCATCAGCATGAGGAATAGACGTGTACAATGAAGAAACGTCCATTGTAAATAGTAAATGATCTTCATTGGGTAAAACCAAGGAATCCAGAGATTTTATCATATGGCTAGTGTCCTTAATGAAAGATGGTAAATTAGCAACAATAGGTGGAAAAACAGTATCCAAAAAATCTGAAATTAATTCAGTAGGACAAGAGCAGGCGGAGACAATTGGTCTTCCAGGGTTTCCCAGCTTGCGTATTTTTTGTAATAAGTATAACATGGTTTACCAAGATCACTGTCATAAATACGTAAATTTTTTGCAGAGGATGGTAATTGACCACAATCTATAAGTTATTCAATGGTCTCCTTAACAATTTCATTATTAAAAATAATAGGATCGTTTGTCCTTGGGTTGTAAAAAGTTGCATTATTTAATTGTTTGGAGGCCTCTTCAATGTAAAGTCTCTTATCCCACACCACCACAGCTCCACCTTTATCTGCCGGCTTGATAACAATGTCTTGGCGTTTTTTTCAGTTGGAAAATTGCTCGCCATTCTTCTTTCGATAAATTGGATTTGTTCAGAGGAGTTTGGTGAATATTTTGGATTTGATTTTCCGTACTTTTAATGTAAAGGTCAAAAGCTTTAGATTGATCAGAAGGAGGGGTCCATGTTGATTTACGCTGTCGATGTACAGGAAATTCACTGTCGTCCTCATCGTTATTCGCAGGGGTACCATAGAAGTAAAACTGCAATCTCATTGAGCGAAAGAAACGATGGGCATCTGATAGTAATTGGTATTTATCACTTGAGGCCCGAAGAGGAATGACCACACCGTTGTTTCAATGAAATCTGATTGACGCGATGGGTGAGCTATTAACTGGCATATATATATCATCATTGCTTGCAAGGAAAGCAACGTGCTCTACTTGACGCTCAGTTGCTGCCACACCGCAGGTGCACATAAATCTTGTCAATGAATTCTTAGTAATCCAAGGGGTGAGCTATTAAATGGTGTTGGTTGTAAGAAAGACAATGATTATTGTATCATTGTGGCTTGTAAAGAAAGTCACAAACATTCACAGATCTACTCTATGTTTATTAAAAAAAAATTATTAAGCAACATAATATCATTAATAAACAAAAATAAATTAACTGAGTTGCAATCACGTTTGGTAGAAATAGGAAACAAACAATAGATACGAAATGTCCATAGATTAAAAAAAACAATTAAAGTCAAAATAATTTCAAATAAATATACATATCAGATTTATTTATTCGACCAGCCATATTTGTAAACTTAATTTTGATTTTTATAAAATTTAATATTTTTAATGTTGAGCTAACTCCAAGCTCAAACTAACTGTTAATTATTTATTGCATGAAAACCTACTTTTTTGGTCAATGAACATACTGAAAATATTATTTATTTTTTTTTGCAAAAGGAGGCAAAAAAGACAAGAAGTTTAATCATCGCCCTCAATAATTCATAGATACAGAATAATTGATTAAACATTCTTATCCAAATTTGAAGTCATAGCACAATATATATTGTAGGTATCTGAATATGAAATTCCTTTGCGACAAGTTTGCGAACCCCCCTTAAAAAGACTGGGTATTGCCTTGTCACCCGTAAAAATGACTGTTATTTAAATATTCTTAATCTTAAAGGAGCCTTATTATTAAACTTCTTCTTTGTTTCAAAGACTCCTTTAAATGTAATGCTCTCTAAAATTTTCGTTTTTAATTTGTTCCTGGGGTACTGTACTTTATAATTCATATTATTATTTGTTCAGTAATGTTTACAGTTATTTCAATATAACAATTTTTTTCTACTTTCATCCCATTGTTTTTCAGACTTATCAAGTCTCGAATATCGTCATTCTTCAACATGAAAAATGTTATTATAACTATTATTAGTTTGAAAGATCGCGTCCATTTAACAAAAGATTTTTACTGTTTTATTCCATTTTTACTCTGATTTTAAATGGGGCCAAAAAAAAATCGTACTTTTCAGATTGTCCATCTCCCCTTTTCTTTTAAACTGATGCTAGTCTGAATAAAAATTAATATTGTTTGCTATTGTCTTTTTCAAATGAAATATATTATAAAAATTACTGAAAAGAAAGGTTCAATTCTTACATGTTAATGAAATTGTGTACAAAAATGATCTAGCAATCTAATAGTAAAAATGTATTGAAAAGTTAACAATTTGTGTGAGAAATACGAGCTTCAAAACAATGTTATAAACATTAATTCATTCTTTATGTTACCTGTCTTTCGATAGTTAATGAGACTATCTTTTATATGTTTCTTGTATTTTCTAGGTTATTATAGAAGTTTCTACCTTTTCCATGAACGTTTTAAAATCGAAATATATATTTTGATTAAACTTTAAATATAGTCAATATTTGAGGGTTAGAATTTTCATTTGTTTGATAAGAATTATAATGGCTTCTCAAAATATCTTCTTTTAGATCGAAATTCTCTGAATGATAAACGGAACGTTTGTGTACAATCCATTTATATATATGTTTTTGTTTTATTGAAATATGATATTTTAACGCAATTTCCTATGGGAATTGCGTTAATACATTTCAAATGTCTGTGCACTGTTCGAGCTTGAACATGCAACTTCTCCTGAACCATACCAGATAGAGGTTCGGGTCTTTTCAAATATGCTAAGGAGGTCCCAAGGATGTCCAACGGCCAAAGAAATATCCAAAAAGTTTACTGGATTTCCTGGAAAATCCAAAAAACCCGAAAAAATATCAGTATTTTGTCAATTTCTCGCCAACCATAACAACTATTGGGTTGAAAACAAACGCCAAACAATAGAAAATAATATTTAGAACAATGTTGGAGAAAGAATCACTGAATAATAACCTTTCGTTCGACTCCCGTAATTTTAGCAGCAATTTGTAGAAAGCAATTTTTTTTTAGTTTCAGAATTATTGATTTGAAATTACTTTTAATGTCATCTAGAATGATATTTAATGGAGTTTTCCCGATGTGTGAATAATAATGTTAGATTGGTGCGCGTTGAGCATTATATTGATACATAACTGGTGTGATGTAGCGTGAGGGGATATGACGTCATTTTTTGTTTACTTTCAATTACTGATTTGAAATTACTTTTAATGTAATCTAGAATGATTTCGCTTGAATAAAAAAAAATGGTAAATTCTTCGTTGGAAATTGCGTTTAAATACTCATTAGAATTTTTATTACTTGTTTAATTAACGCATTTATAAATATATGTGCTACTATTTTTATGTAAAGCACAGTGAACCCAGCTGTTAGAGGAGCTACCACGCTAGATAAGTTTTCAAATTATGATTGTTATCCTTTAATTGTCGGTGTGATTTATTTATGGTCACTTTATTTATACTCTGTTCTTGTTGTTGTTGTTGTTGTTGTTGTTGTGTGTGTGTGTGTGTGTGTGTGTGTGTGTGTGTGTGTGTGTGTGTGTGTGTTTTGATGATGTTATGAAGTACTTCAATATAATTTCAATTTTATTTTGAAATATGTAGCAAAGTTTAACTTAATATTCTCATTTCATTATCTAAGCTATTTGAACCCTTTTATAGTAAAATCATGGATTAAGAGTTATCGATACTTATTTGGTATTGTCTTCCTTAATTTCACCTGTGGAACGACTCACAGAAATGGTGATAAACAGAACAAATGGAACTTCACTGGGATCAGGACCAAGACTGGCAATGGACTCCATTTAGAGATTTGATGCTTTTAGGATTGGTTGATACCTCAACAAGAAATGAAATGGATGGATGGATAAATGGATGGATGGATTGATGGATGGATGTATGGATGGATGGATGGAAGGATGGATGGATGGATGGATGGATGGATGGATGGATGGATGGATGAATGGATGGATGGATGGATGGATGGATGGATGGATGGATGGATGGATGGATGGATGGATGGATGGATGGATGGATGGATGGATGGACGGACGGATAGAAATTCAGATGAGTGAAACGTGTGTCTGGTTTATACAATATTTTATTTATTTATAAACATTTTAAAACCATGAATGGGGCTGGTAACAAATATTGTCTTACTAGGGGCAAGTACCCGGCTATACCCGGGTTTAACAACAACAGCAACAACAACAAAAACAACAACAGCAACAAAACAACAAAAACAAAACAACAACAAACAACAACTACAACAACAACAGCAACGACAACAAAGCAACAACAACAAAACAACAACTACAACAACAACAGCAACAACAACAGCAACAACGACAAAAACAACAACAGAAACAGCAACAGCAACAAAACAACAAAAAGAAAACAACAACAAAAACAACAAAATCAACAACAAAACAACAACAAAACAACTACAACAACAACAGCAACAACAACAAAGGAACAACAACAAAACAACAACTACAACTGCAACAACAACAAAGCAACAACAACATGAAGGACATTGTCGTCGCAGGGCAAGGGATGTGGACAACAACAACAACAGCAAAAACAACACAAAAGCAACAACAGCAACAGCAACAACAACAGCAACAACAACAGCAACAACAACAAAAACAACAACAGCAACAACAACAAAAACAAAACAACAACAAAAACATCAACAACAAAACAACAACAAAACAACAACAAAACAACAACAAAACAACAACTACAACAACAACAGCAACAACAACAAAGCAACAACAAGAGCAACAACAAAGCAACAACAACAAAAAAAAATTTATGGCGATAATCGCCTTCTTGTTAATCTCGACACCAAAATGATTATTATTTTGCGTCATTATTTTACGTCTTAATGTTCAATAATTTTTATTTTATATAGCTCATATTAGGAAAAAATACATTTTGGGCCCCCGGCCCCCAGTATCTTATATATATGGAACGAAACCTGTTTAATAACCTTTCCGGTATAATATTGTGTACGTGTACCAAATTTCACGTTATTTGGTTGTCTGGATCTTAAGTTATTAGGGAACAGACAGACAACCAGACAGACAACAAATGCGTCTTATATGTATAAAGAAGATATCACGTCATTTATTGCTCCTCCATTAAACTGGGACTTCACAAATAAAGTACAATTTAAACGTTTCGAGATTCGAATTAAAACAAAAGACATCATTCATTCGGAACATGCTTCTATAGTATACATACAAAATTGATTGACAGTTTTCATCTATGTCATTATTTTTCCAATTATTAGGTTCACCTGGACTCCATGAAGAGTAATTTAAAGGTGTTCCACTGTGACGGTTTATCCAGTCACCTTCAATTTTTGCGTCAGTGCCACCAATCAGAAAAGAAATGTTAGCGGCACTTGGCGCTCCAATTAATGACGATATAAAATCCATTTCTTCCTGAGAACCCACCTCGGCCAAGTAGCCACCTAAAAGCTCACAAACCATTTCTGAATTATCAGCAGAGTGGGGTTGATACAGGGACATGTAATATTTGCGGCCGTTAAATACTGTTGATATCTTGAAAAGTGTTAATTCCAATCCATGAATGCCATTTTCCAGTTTCTGTAGTCTGTTATGAGTTTCAGTTGTTTGAGCCGTAATGTTATTGAATTCATCTTCTATTCCTTGTAGCCTATTGTTCATTTTATTCTCCAACTCCTTAATGAGGTGAACTAGACTGCTTACAGTTGGTTGTTGAAAGGTGACAGTTTTGCTTTCATGAAAGACAAAAACATCGTCTGCTTGACTAAAAACGTTAGCTTTACACTGGTAGGTTCCTGCTTCTGAAACATTAGGGTCCAACCATTCCACAGTCAAGTATGATCCTTGTTTTGAGCTAATGAATCCATCGATTACAAGAATGCCGTAACTAAGACCATCTATATGAACCGTTTGATGGGAATCTATATCTATTACGGCTAGCTGCTCAAAATTTGAGTTTGATGTAAGTTTCTGGATTGCTAAAGAGAAAACTTGATATCCAGATGACGATTGCGGGAGAAAGTTGCATGTTACAGTAAGAGATTTCGTTATCTCTGCCTCAATAACATCAGGTGTTGTTGTAATCTTTAGTTGACCAACTAAATAGATTTAGAAAACAATAATTTATTATTAGTTATAATAAATATTAAATATTTCAATCATTAATAAAAAATTAAATTATAAGCACCACTATATAAGTGAATAAATGAATTTTAAAATAATATTAAAAAAAATAAAGTAACTTAAAGCAAAAATAAATGGTATAAGAAAAAACTTACAAAGCTTACATTACCTGTAAAGTGAAGTACATTCATGAACAAAAAAAGCATTTGGCTGTAAACAAAACACATTGTGGAGAATAATAATTCAAGTTTACAGCTGTAATGCTTTTTCGCGGTTAGTGGTGATTGTGTTTAAGTTGATGAATAGGGCAAAATATTTATATAGGCCATATAATCTTAAGAGACACTGATTCTCACCTTTGTTAAAATGCAACAATTGTACACTTAATTTTATACACTTCACGTTTTTAACAAATATGATACATATTAGCATTTACACTACTGATGTTTTTAAAATGTAATTTGAAATTTATAAGAGTGCAATGGTTTTGAAAATTTAAAAATTCTGGTAAAATGTTAAAATAAAAGACCCGTATGCGTTAAATTAGGGAACGGTATCATAATACAATTACAAGCATATTGAGAGTTAAAAAAACAAAGTTGTAAAATGCTATACAAATATTCAGATAGAAAATTTAGAGCGAGTAATTTTAAGCCCAAAAGCAAGTGAAAACTTTTTTGTTTAAATTCTTAAAAATACAACTTATCAATAACGATTTGTAAAGTTCTTATAAATTTTGTTTTCTTCAGTCGTTTCACTTTTATTTTTAGAAACATAATGTTGTCGTTCAATTTCAGAAATTGCTCACATTTCATTCAAATGTCAAAACAAATAGTTTATTTTAATCTTTACAATTATTCAGTTTATCGTTAAAAAATATTGAATTATTTATTAATTGAATAAAATGAATGAAACAAAGTAAGAAATGAAAAATAAAAGGTTTCAAGAATTTTAGAACTGTTGTCTATTTGAAAAATTGTAAGAAATACCATTTCAAAAGTTTTAAAAAATTGTTGTAGACTTCAAGTTATTTTAAGTGTTTTTTCCCCATATGGATATATTTAAGTTCGTGGGAATAATTAGATAAGGAGCATATGTTTTTATTAATTTTTAACATGTTATACTGAGATATTTGTATTTTTTATTTATTCAAATTAATGACTATCTAAAAAAAATTCAGTAATAATGGAGTATTTTTGTTTTTCAATGCTCTGTGACAGTATTTTATGGTGTTATCTTTGAATATAAAATGGATTGTGGTACCACGAATTTGATGTAACTTGGTTGCTATACATTTTGTAAATTATATTGCAACTGAGATTTTTAGTAACATTTATGCTTATTAACATTTATATACTTGTAAAATTCTATATTTTTGGTGTCTTAAAAACTAATAAATGATACTAAATATGATTCATTTTTTTTTAAATTTCCGATTTTTCTATTTCTCCCCATTTTTGTTTCTCTACAGTGAAGATGTAATTGACAAATATTTTTTAAAAGTTACGTTACGCTGAAAAAATTTAAGCTCGATAGCATCACGGGAAATGTGTCATTTTTTACTTTTCTTTTTCCGCCCGACCGACGTACGAAGTGATGACGACGGACAAGATTTCGAAATTAATATAAGGGATTTAATAATAAAAACCCGTAAAAACAAAGTTTTTGACTATAAATCCCTTATATATGAGACATCACTAAAAGTATTTACAAATATTTACAGACTGAATCTGTCTTAACCCCCCTTTGCTTTTAACCTGGGGGGGGGGCGGGAGAGGGGAAAGGTCTAGTCAACGATCGCTGGACCGAGCTCAGCGTGAAACGCAAAATGTAAACAAAAGCACGCCGGTACACCTGGTTAAAACACGAGATGACTTCACCTATGGCTGGGGTGAAGTCAAGTGACATGTAAAATGTAAACGATAGCGGGTCATTTTTGACTTTTGTTTTTCCGCCCGACCGACGTACGAAGAGATGACGACAAGATTTTGAAGTTAATATAAGGGATTTAAAAATGACACATTTTCCGTGATGCTATCGAGCTGAAATTTTTTATATAGACTCGTGTCACCTAAAAATGAATTGTATCAAAAATTTCAGATCGATCGAATGTACCGTAATTAAATTATTGCATTTTTAGTTTATCTCTATATGACTCAATGTCGCGCCTGTTGTTGTTTGAAATCAAGTATCCCTTGCTTGAGTTCACGCGAGCCATCAAATACCACACCTCCTCCTTCCCCTCACCCCCAGTTTTACTGCAAGGGTAGATCAGTCAGTTTCAGTCTGTAAATGTTTGTCGCGTTTGAACATAATCAGTACTTTTAGTTATGTCTTATATATAAGGCAGTTATAGTCGAAAACGTTGTTTTTATGGGGTTGTTTATACTAACTCGTGATTTCTGCTTGAGGGAGGCGGGCGGGCGGGTGGTCACGAAAAAATTTTGGATAGATTTTTAACCCACTTTCTCGTAAGCTAGAGAGCTGAAATTTTGCAGGCAGACTCGTGCTGATGACAAAAATGATGTATTTTCAGAGAAATCGAATGTACGTAAGTAAATAAATGAAATTTTAGATTATCTTTATTTATCTCTATGTAACATGTTAAATTTTTTTGCTATAGTTTCGTGGTGCGTATTATATTGACAATACTTTTTTAAAACATATTCCCGATCGGTGCGCATTATATTAAACATGTTTTACGACACATAACTAAAATTTTGAATTTTTAAATTGTCTTGCGCTGCGTATTATAATGAACATTCTTTTAGTTATGTCTTGTACATAAAGGATTTATAGTAAAAAAAAACTTGATTTTTTTACGTTTTTTTTTAAAATTCCTGTGAAATATGTAGATATACTTTTTAATTTTAAATTTGTGCACAAACAAATGAATAGCTCATTAATGATAGTGGTTAGACTTGTATGATAAGATCCCACAGAACATTAATTTAACGAGTCATTACTTAAGATGCAATCATTCATACACGCTTGTAATACATAAAAAATGAATAAAACATTTTTTTAATGACTACGTGCTTCATGAGTTATATAAGTCTATTACAATAGACTTAAAATTTGTTTCAGTTTATCTAGGTTACGCAGATCAATTAAATGCGTGCCCCATAAATATGTGCACCATTAACTTCTGTTAAAGATGTTTTATAGCGCACTGTTTTGAATTATTAATAAAAACTTTTTAATTGATAAAATTTACATAATGACAACTTTTGACGTCTTATTAAAAATCAGTTTTTCTGCTATGCCTACACAAGAAACAGAAGGGGATGGAAATGGCGCGAGTTTGTTTAACAGTTACCGAGTGGTAACATACATCACCAACCATTTAAAAACCAAACATTTAGCCATTGACTTTAAAATTTTAAATCAAGCCCAAATTATTTTCTACCCTTTGTTTTGTCCAGATTAAAAAAACCATTTTCAAAAAAAAACTCTATTTTAATTTTTAAATTTTTTATATTTTTATTTACTTTTTTTTTAGTACAGTAAATATCTTTGAACAACTAAAATTATACTTTTTTTTTATTAGACTAGGTAATTTTTAACATAGTCGCGATAGTAGTGGAGGAAGAAATGAGGGGGGAGGGGATAGATTTAAAAAGACAAAAACATTTCCTCGTCTCAAATGATAACAAATAATATAGGCGTATTTCAAAGTCTCGTTAACTACTTGTCATTCAATGATCCAAAATCTATTTTGTGTTTTATGATTGTTGATTCATGTTCATAGGAAAAATTTGTCTAAAAATACCTTGTAGTTTGTCTGAACTTTATTTTATTTCCTATAGACGGATACTTCTCAAGCATTTTCGTGATTTAAAGCATTTCACTGGGAATATTTCAAACGTACAATTATGTTATAAATGCTGGCGAGCTGTAATGTGAACACAAATTATTATAGAATACTAGAAATATAACCGCACTTTGTAGCGGGAGTGTGCTGACCCTTTATCCAAGTATTAGTTGCTGGTTATAACAATTTTTATTTGCCAAGTTAAATTTCAGATTCATCTATTTAGTTAAAATCTTATGGGAAACAGAGATACGTCATTTTACCGCGTGAGATGTTTTCACTTAATGCAGTGCCTCTAACATTACCTTACTATTTAAAAGATATGATTGATTAAATAATGAATCTTGACGACCCTAATAACTAAATTTACAATTTCATTCCCACTTGTACAAAATATACATAACCTATAGGATTTTCCGAAAGAGCTCTACCACCCTCGTCACTCAAAAATTTAATATATAATTACGAAACTGCATCGTATCACAATTGTAAGTAATATAATATTTGTAACCGCGTCTATGAGATAAAGAACATTTTGCACTATCCCTTAAAAAGGCAAAGGCAACGTAACTCATAGCGAAAATAAACAAAATTATAAATGAACTTTCTAAAATACTTTTTAAATTTTTTTTTAAAAAGCAGTCGTATTAAAATGATATTAAAAAAAATGTGCACATCCTATTTAGACAATAAAGTATTATAGAAAGCTGGCCGCATAAAATAAAGTCTTGTTATAAAGTAAATGTACTGGACGAAAATAACTATTCCTTTTGACGTATACATAATTGTTGAAACAGGGACATAATATTTAAAAGTTTTAAGTCTCTATATTTTACGATTTATATTTACGGTTTTGATGCAATGTGTATAATTTCAAAAAGGAATCTTTTTTTGTGTGTTGTTTTTGTTACATATTTCAGATAAGGCATCATATTTGTAAATTATATTCAATGCACACACACACACACCAGATTTTCTATCTGAAAAAAAAATAAAAATGAAAAAAAAAGACTCAACCGTCTGTTAATAAGCGCATCTGAAAAATGATTAAAAAGCAAATTTACGAATTGCTTATGCTATTCCGACTCCAAAGGAATGAGCATAACATATTCAATTCGCAATTCATATTAATTGAGCGTTTTTTAGGATCACATTATTAAATTTAGTCAACTTCTGTTAATACGTTCGGTAGCGAAAGTTTTTAATGTATAGTGTATATAAAGCTTATGTGAACTGTTTTAAAGTGCAAGTTTATTTGTCATAGGCCATCGCTTTCAACATAAAATAAACTCGCTACATCTATGATTTTTAATTAAATGTCAAGTTATGAATTACATTTTTAAAAATCCCAATTTTATTAATTACATGTAAAATATTAATACAATGCATCGTGAAAAAATTGAAATAAAGTAACTTAAACGCATATCTAATATATAAAGCTCAGTTAATGTTTGTATGTTTGTTTGTTTGTATCCATTTTAAAAAATGCAACTGCTTTGTTGACATTTTTCCAAATAATCTTTGCCACTGTCGTCACTAAAAAAGCTCTTATATATTTACGACACTGCATTGTAACACAATTGTAATTAATACAATATTTGCAACAGCGTCTATGAGATAAAGATAATATGGCACTACGACTACCCCCCTCAAAGGCAAAATCTACTTAACCGATAGCACCAATAAATTAAATTATAAATGTTATGTGTGAAATGTACTTTCTAAAATACTTGAAAGAAACTAAAGCAGTCGTTTTAACAAGAATTCAAGAAAATGTGCGCACCGTATTTAGACAATAATAATAAATGGTTATAGAAATATTCTTGATTAATAAAAAGTCTGCTCATAACAACTGGATTAAAAATAACTCTCCTTTGTAATATATTTATAGTTGATATAACATGGAAATAATATTTGAATTGTTATATATTTGTGTCTACATTTACGATTTAAATTTACGGCTGTATGCAATTGGTATAATAACATAAAGGAACGAAATTATTTCATTGCCCAACAGCAGATTTTGTTTCTAAAAAATAAAGAAATTATCTTCCACATTAAAAAAACAACAAAAAACAAACAAATCAAATGTCTGTTAAAAACGAATGGGAAACAATTACAATAAATAGATTTAACAATGACCTATGTTAATCCAACTACAAAGGAATGAACATAACACATTCAATTCGCAAAAAAAAATAATTAAGCGTTTTCAGAATCACTTTATTTAGTTTAATCTATAATGTGAATAGGTCCAGTAGCCTAAGTTTAAATTGTATAAGTGTGTAGCTTATGTAAAATACAATAGCTTATGTAAAAGACAAACAAAATATAAATGTTATATTAATAGGACACAGCTAAATTTAAGATGCGTACACGAAAATGTGTGCACAGTAATCAGGCGATACAAGATTTTAGAAAGCGCACCGCTAAAAATGAAGCCTTGAAAAAAATAATGACACAATTATTACATAAATAGGTTTTTATTAAATGTCGAGTTATGGAACAGAAAATTATTAAAACAAATTCGCAATTAAATTTAAACATGTAAGCAATTAAACATTATGCATGGTGTGGCAGTTGTAATTAAATATTATGTCTAAGTGTCTATAATATATAGAAAGTAACATTTAAGAAAATGACAATTCTTTGTCTTTGTACTGCACAGCTCAAATTAAGAAGCGTACACGAAAATGGGCGCACCGTAATTAGACAATATGATTTTGTATAAAAATATTAAATGACGTCATAGTTTTATGCTTATATTTTAATTTTTGATTAGGCAACGATGTAAAAATAGGATTTGAGGAATTATAATTATTATGAAATATTTTTTGTACATTTCAGCAGGTTAAATATTGTGTATTTATCAAACACGGATAAGTTACTTATGTCAATTATGTATATTGATTCCCGTGGTCTGTATGGATTGTATAGATATATTAAATTACGTCATTGTTTCATGCTTATATTTTATTTTTTGAAAAGAAGCGTACACGAAAATGTGCGCACCGTAAATAGACAATATAATATTTTTTAATGCGCACCGCTGAAAATAAAGTATTGGGGAAAAAAGAAACTTCACCAAAAATAACTCGCTTTGAACGGAATTTGAACGTCCGCGTAAAGTTGTTCAATATAGAAATGAGGATAAATTTTTCATTCTTTGTGTCTGCATTTTCTGATTATTTAATTTACGGCATTAGGCAAAAGGGACAATTACAAAAACTAACTTAAAACCATCTCCAGGGTGAAAAGAACCGTCCTGCCAAATTTGGTGCCCGTCCATCATTTGGTTTTTCCGTGGCTGTGTAACGAAAAGAAAGTTGAAAAGTGAAACATACCAACAAAGATACAAACAACTGAGCTTTATATATATAGATATTTAATTTACGGCATTAGGCAAAAGGGACAATTACAAAAACTAACTTAAAACCATCTCTAGGGTAAAAGGAACCGTCCTGCCAAATTTGGTCCCCGTCCGTCATTTGGTTTTTCCGTGGCTGTGTAACAGAAAGTCGAAAAGTGAAACATACAAACATTCATTATACAAAGATACAAACATCAACTGAGCTTTATATATTAGATAGACGTTGCAGCCACATTTTCATGTTTCCCCGAGCGCAATTTTACTACCCGGGTAATTGCATGGCAACGGGTACCAGTTGACAGGCCTAATCGTAACATACGTGAAGCTACTTAAAACGTCATTAAATAAATTGCAAGCAATGAATTAGTTAAGTGGACATTTTATTTAACTTTGACCAAATTTTTGATGTGACGTCACATTTCTTTAACCACCTCCTCCCCATCGTCACACATCGTCACAAATGGTTGACCCCTTCGCCTTCCTAGGCGAGTGACGTCATTTATAGACGGCCCCATTAGGAAATGTGTTTGTGCCTAGCGAATAAACTGTACTGGAGAACATTCTTAAATACCTTCAATCAACTTTATAGAGTGAATATATGTATAGAGTATATAGGTAAAATTACTATGTCATATATTCATCATTTAGTGTAGCACGTCATTAATTGATGAATGTCTTATGTTGATTGATCATCGGAAATTAGTTGTTCCTCACAGAAATAAATCTAGTTGAGGTTTGATTGCTTAATATCATCATTTATATTGTGCACATTTTTAATGGCCTAAAACAATAAAGATTTCTTGACTTTTTAAATCCTTTATATTAACTCGTGGTGTCTGCGGCGGACCTTGCTTGCTTGCTTGCTTGCTTGCTTGCTTGTCGCCAAAACTTTTGATCGATTTTTAACCCACTTGCTCGCAAGATAGCGAGCTGAAATTTTGCAGGCAGTTTCGTACCGATGATAAAAACAATGTATCACAATTTCAGATCGATCGCATGTACCGTAATTAAATTATTGATTTTTTAGATTATTTTATTTATTCCTATGTATCATGCTATTTTTTGAGATAGAGCGTCGCGGTGCGTATTATATTGAACAACCTTTCTGTCGCGCAACAAGGTGCGTATTTTATTGACAGCTCTTTTTATAAACATATTTCTGATCGGTGCGCATTATATTAAACATGTTTTACGACTCAACTGCAATTTTGTATTTCTGGATGGTCTGGCGCTGCGTATTATAATGAACATTCTTTTAGTTACTTCTCGTACATAAAGGATTTATAGTCAAAAACTTGGTTTTTTACGGGTTGTTTTTATTTAATACTGACATCTAAGTAACCTTAGTATTAGATACTCACTTTCATTTCTTATGTTTCTATAAACATTTATGAGTTTTTACTTTCAATTTTAATTAATCAAATGCTTAGCCTTAAAAACAAATTCTAATTAAAACAGGGAATAATTTATATGAAAATTAAAATTTAGCACTTTTACCAATATTGTTAAGATTACTCTTCATCATCCCTTTCATATATTACCACGTATGCTAATGAAGACTTAAAACAACTAATAATTTATAAAATAATTATAAAAAACATTTATCTTATCTTATCTGTTTACAGATGCTCCTTCTATACAGAAGATTATTGCGTCCTACGCTTATCTATGGTTTGTGTTTAGTCCTGCATTTTTATTAGAAATTTAAATTTTGATAAAGTGTTGGTTTTCCTGGTTTCTTCAGGCAACACATTCCAAGCTGTCACATGTGAATCATGAGTGAATCACCAGTGTATCATGTGTGTAATGCATGATCAGATGACGGAGAGGTCACGTTGAGTAATAAGCGCGGGAAGAAAGAAGCCTTCCCATTGGCTTAAAAGGTTGTGCGATCAGTTGTCAGAGAAGTTCCGTAGTGGAAGGACGGAATGTGTGTGTGCCTCAAGATTTCCACGTTGTATAACCTCAAATTATATTTCTGTGTACAAAGTATAAATATTAAAGTTGTTTTGTTGAAACAAGTTCTTCAGTGGATTATTGTGTACAAGATTCTGTATTGAGAGAACGCGTACAAGAGTTACATATTAATAAGTAAAAAAGACAGCCACTGTTACACACGCCTGAATTCCGAATAGGAAGAACGAAAATTTGTTTGTGTTTGTTCTTGCATACGGAATAAGAAAGGTGTTTTATCCTTATGTCTATCTGATGGTTGTAGTAAGTTATCTTTGTGTTGTATTTCTAAATTAGAATTAATTGCTTTATGTATGATTACTACTTTGCTCTTGGTTCTTCTATCCTCTAGTCTTTCATGGTTTAATGATTTAGCTAATGGTGTTATTCTTGTCAGTTTTGAATATTCTCCAGTAATGAATCTGTCAGCTCTTTTTTGAATTTGTTCTAGTTTATCAATGCTTTCTTTGGTGGATGGGTCCATACAGAAGATGCATATTCTAGTACAGGGCACACCAAATTGAGGTAGCATTTTAGTTTTATATCTCTATTACATTAATTTAAATCCGAGTACATCTGTAAAATGTACAAATTATTCTACAAAACGGACTAAGGATCCCTCGCATTTGCAAAATTTTAACGATATATCAGAGGCGTCACAATGGTTGGTGTCATCCCGGCCGGTAACTCATGGTTTCACCCCTTCACGACTTGAGTGGCAATCCATAAATGACGTCACACGATGTTGGCCGATTTTTACCCCGCACCTCCCCCCTCGTCATACTTCGTCACAAAAACTTATATGATGTCCAATATGACATCACAAAGCTTTGACACCCCCATACGAAAAGCCATATTTTCTAATTTAAAATTAGAATGATGCTATATTTTTTCTCATTTACATATGTATTTAGTTTAAGTATGCACTCTAATATCGTAACACATGTGAAGCCATTTAAAACATTATTAAATAAATGTAAACAATAAAATATTTAAGTAGAATTCTTATTAAAATTTGCGCGTTTTTTAATGTAATGTCACATTTTACCCCCCCCCCTCGTCACAAATGCGTGACAATCCTCCCCCCCAAGTCAAGTAAAGTCAATTATGGATGGCCCTTAACCTTATGGCGGATTAAGGGGGGGGGGCTGAACGGGCTAAAGCCAGGGGCCCCCGATAATTAGGGGCCCCAAAATTTAGTACATTTTATAACAAAGATGGACAAATGTTTGCATGAATTCCTGAAAATATCATAAATTAAATACATTAATAAAAAACAGATTGTATAGTTTATAAGCTTATTGTTTAAATTTTTAAAATTCACAATTTTCCTTAGGCTCGTGTGGCCTTGAGGTAGCAAGTCGGCCTGCTGTGCAAGTGGTCACGCAATCGCTTCCCGGCTTGGCACACATTTTTTTTAAAATTGTATTTTTTTACAATCAATATTAGGATAACGGCAAACAGTTATTTCTTCTATTCAATTTTTTTCATGAATAATCTTTTTGGCTGGGAAGGCCGATCACATAGTACAAACAACAAAGTATATTAAAGGAACCGATGAACTATTTAGTTACAAGTTACAGTTTTACATTAGCTGCTAGCAATCATTTTATTTAAAGGGACGCTGGCTGGATAGGGCCCCAGTTTGAATTGCAGCCAATGGCCCCGTGCAGTCTTAATCCGCCCCTGCCTTAACCCATAGAACTCCTCCAAGACTTCCAGTGCCAAATAAAGAGAACATACATAATTCTACACTTTTGTGTCCCCCCTTGTGCTGATGTCGCGAGACGCCACTACTTAGTGTAACTAAACATTTCATTTCGTTACGATGACTCATAAAATAGAAGACAACAAAAGAGTGCAGATGAAGATTGGAGACGATTGTTCTAATGCAATACTGATGAAATACTGATGGATGGTGGTTTACCACTAAATAGGCTTGTAATTGTGGCAACGGATTGAGGAATTTTTCATTGCAAGTGGGGACCAATCTCCCTCTAAAGTTCGCTGGTCCGTGTTCAAGGTAAAAAAAACTCGTTTGAAAAGCTGCACAACATCGATTTTGTGTGCATATTACAAAATTTTGCTACGCCGTAATTCTAAACTGCTGCGTTGCGTCGGTCAGATATCTGCGTAGCCGCGCAACTTAAATGGAACAAAACAAGACGTTAAACCTTGGTTAAGCGTAAGACGCAATACTTTTTTGTATAGATGGAGCTTATAATACCGATAAGACGAGATAAGATAAACAGAAAATAAGAAAATAATTATATTTTTCTGATTTGAAACGTGAAAACTTCCAATAGCAGAATTAAAACTAGGTTACAAGGTTTTAAGTATCCCAATGCTAACGTTAGCAATTTATTGGTTATTAAAACCTTATCGACGTAATACAAAGATGAAATTAGAAAGTGATGTCAAAATTTGTTGTCTATTGTCCTACTGTTTTGAAGAAACCGTAAAGTTATATTTAATACATTTATATTGAATCAGCAAGTCTTACTCAGTTGAATTTCTAGGTTATTCTCGTCACTACATTTGTCTCTTTGCAGCTTTAGACAGATTCATTTCTTCGAACTCTTCTAACAAACAGGAGCATTTCAGAGATATTAGACAGGTGTTATGTCTGGCTTTTTATGATATTATCTCAAAGGATGTGGTGCTCCTTTAAATGTATCCAGGATATCTTGAGGATAATGGCAATGGGGTGGGTAGGAGAGACACATTTAGGAATAAAATGTAGCGTGAATGTACTTCAGTTTGTGTCAGTTAGAAATTAAAATTTCATGCATTATTTACTTTAAAGCGAAATTGTGTTTATTGTAGTGCTATTGTAAATTAATGTCAGTCAATTTGAATTAAGTGATACCTATAGTAAACACATTTTATATATATGTTGTTGTTGTTTTTTTTGAGAAAGAACATTTTGTTTTTAAGACATTTAAAGTCTTAGTTAATTCAAATAGAACCTGTAAAACCTTTAACCATGTAGCGTGTTTTTTTATTTCAAATTTGATTTTAAAAAAACGAAGTTTTCGAATACTTTATTCACAAGACCTCATTTATTAATAAACAAAAACTTAAGTATTTGTTATAAAACCTAGAGGTAGTATTTTGTGCCAGGATAAACAAAATAATAATTTTGAGAAATTATTTTCTTGTTTATGTTTCGAGTCTAAGTTCCTAAAGGTTCTTTAGAATGATAATTAGCATACTATTTGGTTCAGGTTATCATTTTATCTTTGTCTTGCTTTTTTCTTCTCTTTTTCAAAAAGAAAATGTGAATATTTGTTTTAGGCATTGTAACCATATGTTTAGAAATTAAACGACTTTTTAATACAAATTTTGCATGCTATTGTTTTTTACAAAAGTGAAGCTTTGGATAAAAAATGTTCACATTATTTTTTTTCCTTCATTTGCCTACGAAGAAGTGAAGAATAAGGAAATGTTTCCTTTTTATGCAGGTTCGTTTGTTTATTAATCATGTAAGCATTAACATATATAGGAAAATTTAAAATGTTGAACACTATGGCGGATTAAGGGGGGGGGGCTGAACGGGCTACTGCCAACGGCCCCCGATGATTTAGGGGGCCCCCAAATTTAGTATTTTATATAATAAAGATGGACAAATGTTTGCATGAATTCCTGAAAATATCATAAATTAATTATTAAAAAAACTGATTTTATAGGCTCACTAAGAGTAAATATTAACGATTATTGTTTATATTTTTAAAATGTATATCTTTCGTCAGACTCGTGTGGTCTGGTGGTTGAAAGCTGGCCTGCTGTGCAAGCGGTCACGCGATCAATTCCCGGCTTGGCAACAAATCAAATTTTTTAAAAATTGTCTTTTTACAGTCAATATTAGGATACCGGCAAACAGTTATTTCTTCGTATCCATTTTTTCATGATTAATCTTTTTGGCTGGAAAGGGCGATCCCGTAGTACAGACAAAGTATGAGAAAGGAACCGATGAACTATTTAGTTACAAGTTACAGTCTTATATTAGCTGCTAGCAATCACTTTATTTAAAGGACGCTGGCTGGATAGGGACCCAGTTTGAATTGCAGCCAGGGGCCCCGTGCAGTCGTAATCCGCCCCTGGTTGAACAACAAGAATAAAAATTTTAGACCAACAGTTACAAAACTGCGGCTAGAATAATTTATGAAATGAAATCATTTTCGTAGTAAATATATAATATCTCAAATAAATATAAATTTAAAAAATATAGTGTTAAACAAAGGGTTGAAAACAATTTAAGCTTGATTTAAAATGTAAAAAGTTGAAGGGGAATATGTTTCTGATTGATTGATGATGTAATTTTAAACTTCTGTTTCCGTTTACGGTAAACATCCACTATTTGAAGTATCAAAAATTACTGTGAGTTCCACTTAAGTTAGTTATGTATTACGTAATAGTTAAAATCAAATATGGAAACAAATGCAGAAAACGATAATATAATAAAGAAAATAGAAGTTTGCTTTTTTTTAAATAAGAACTGAGTTCGCATTTTTTTTGGAATTGATTAATTTAAACAGTAAGCCAATTTGCCTCATCTGCCAAACACCACTAGCAAATTAGAATACAAAATACACAAACAAATTGTGCAATGAAAACAATAAATTTCAGCTTTATTTTTAGACTAATACGACAGTAGACGTTTCGGCTAATGCCTACATCAGTACAACATAAAATACATTCTTACAATACTTACATAAGTAATAATAATATTCTTAAAACATATTGTATTTTAAAATATTTATGTTAAATAAAAAGAAACAAAAAACAAAAACAAACATGGACACACGATATAGGAAAAAGGGGGAAGTATCCAACGTTACAGTAAAAACCACAACGGGAACAAGATTCTGCAGTTAAGTAAAATTATGAATTTGGTTAATTCCATATGGAGCCAACGTACCAAATCTTTTTATGAGTCTATTTTCCATGTGGACTCTATGATGGGTATTGCTTGCATATAAAATACCAGTTACTGCAATATCTGTATGCCATTATGGTCTACACTGTTAAAATGTTTAGACACAGGACATTGAGCCTGTTTATTTATATTATACAGGTGTTCTCTAAGCCGATCTCCAAGACGACGACCAGTCTCACCCACGTAAATTTTATTACACCTCTTGCAAAGAATTGCATAAATCACGTTGCGACTTCTGCAAGTGAATCCATCTTTTATTAAGAATTTTTCAAGAGGGAAAGAAATGTTGTTAATTTCCATCACATATGGACAAGTATTGCAACGGTTACGGTTGCAACCTTTTGTTCCAATATGTGCTTTCATTGTGGGAAGGTGACTTCTTACAAGAATATCTCTGAGGCTTCTATCTCTCCGGAAAGCAAGAAGAGGAGGTTTTTTGAAGACCTGCTGAGTTAGAGGGTCAGCCATAAGGATTGGTCAGTTTTTGAGAATCACCTGGCGGGCTTTAAAATTATGAGGATGAAAAGTTAAAATAAATTTAGATCGATCACATTGATCAGAAACAGATGATTTAAATGTATCCTGTCTAGTCATGCCTTTATTTCGATTGACAGCGGATATTAAAACTGTTTCCGTGTATGACCTTTTTCGAAAAAAATCCAGCATTTCATTACTTTTCTCCAAAAAGTCTGCCTCATCACTGCAGAGTCTTCTAAAAAGTGAAGAATTTGCATCGCGGCATCCAATCCAATCTGATTTAAGAAAAGATAAAGTGTATTTGCTCGTCTGGTTTGTGTAAGAAAACGTGTTTCTTAAATTGAAGAGCTATAAGTATGTCAAAATAGTTCGAATGTACAGAAGAGCGCCGCCACAATCATTATTAATTTTAATAAATTTTTGTTGTTATTTTCTGCCTGTTTTACGCTCAAGGAGAAAAAATGAAGAAAAAAATGAAGAAAGGAAAAGCTATCACTAAACCTAACCCTAACCTTAAAACCTATCAATAAACCTACCACTAACCCTAAAATCTATTCCTAAACTTAAAATGTGATAGTGATTCTGTCAGGGACAAACCCATGAAGAACAAATATTAACTATGTTTAAAAATATTTAAAGAAAAGAAGAAAAAAACGCACCAACTAAAAATCGGACCCCAGACATCTAATTCAGCAATCGGCAGTTCTATCAATTTGACCACGAAGGTGCTCATAAAGTTTGTTCTTTTTAAAATTATAATGAAAAGTCTATAATTATGCCGCTTACTCTTTAATTTAAGAAACGTGATTTCTTACTCTTCAATTTAAGAAACAAGATTTCTTACACAAAGCACACGACTGAATACATACTATCTTAAGAATAAAGTGTTTTAATTTTACGTTGGCAGATTTGAAAAATTGGGGTGACAGACAAACAAACAATGCCACAGGAACGAAAGCGAGTTAATAAAACGTGGTTAATAAATAAATGTAAAAAATTTGATTTTTAAAAACCACGTTTTTCGAAGTGACCTAAAAAGAAGAAAGTAATTTAAAACTTATAAGTTCAAGTACTTCGATTTAATATGACTAAAAACGTGGGGCGGGCGCTTATGAGGTTTAACATATGCGGTTCACTCATTCTCTCACTTATAGATCTCTCTTTTGCCTTCTAACTTAGAAATCTTTAATTTTTATACCAAACACCCGCCCCACGTTTTTAGTCATATTAAATCGAAGTACTTGAACTTATAAGTTTTAAATAATTTTCTTCTTTTTAGTCCACTTATAAAAAGGTGTATTTTATAAATCATTTTTTTACCTTTATTTATTTTATTCTTTTTAGTCCAATAATAAAAAAGTGGTTTTTAAAAATATTTTTTTCCTCACTATATTTTACCAAACACCTCATCAGCGCCCACCCAACGTTTAATAACAAAGCAATGACGTCACGGGGTGAACTCGCCACGTGAAATTAAACTACGGCAGGCGGGTACAGATGCTTATACTAAGATAAACTAAGAAGTGCATTAATTTAATCACGTAACATTCAATCGATCTGTAATTTTGATACAATGTATTGTCATCTAAGATCTATCTGTGGTGAAATTTTGAGCTCTCTAGGACCATCAAAAGTGGTTTAATTTTACATTGGCAGATTTGAACAATTGTGGACAGACAATGCCACAAGAACGAACGCGAGTTAATAAAACGTTGTTAATAAATAGCAAGCTTGCCAAGTTAAAGTTGAGAGTGTGTAAGAAGCACTACGTTTTGCTTTCAGCACAGAAGATGTCACTCCAACTGAGGCAAGTTCTGCAATTGGACTATTGCTGTTCTAAATGATCGTATTCTAATGACGATTTTATTATGAATAATATCCAGTAAAGAATTTCAATATTAGATCCAAATAATTCATGACTTTGTTGACTGATAACGAAATTTTCTGAGAATCTTCGAACTTCAAAAAAAAGAAAAAACGGTAATAAAATAAAAAACACCAGCAAAAAAAACTAGCAACTAGCTTCTAACATATCTTTTAAAAAAAAGAAACTAAAATCTACCAATTTTACATATATATTACGAAGAAAATTTCAAAGAAGAAATTATTTTGTCCATTTTATACATTTCTTCTATTAATCTTAAAAATGATACACTGTTAAACACTATATTAGTTCTACGATAATGATGAAGTTGATCAGAAAGTAGAAAATATATTTATATTAATAACATTTAATAGAAGGATAAAGTAAACTTCTAGCCATGTCATTGATTCTGTCCACAAAAGCTTTAATTGTGTCAGGGAACATTTGGATACTGATGCTGTTGGGAATTTCTGTCGGATCGAGGTGGGTATATGGCAACTTCCTCTCCTTGTTTCTGGTGGCAATGATTAGGCTGATTTTTGAAAGTTCCTCATGGAACCTGTCGATAAAAAATGATCAGTGCGCAATAAAATAGTTTATATTTTCATGCAGTCAATTGCAGTTTTATAATGACAATCGGGATCTTTAAAGTTAAAAAGTTTTTTTAGGAGCAGCCAAATATTTTCTAAAGTATGCAGAGAGAAATGGTTCATTATTATAATTTATTACACAGTTGAAAATATTAAACAAGATGTACTCTTCAAATTCTGCATATTATTATTTGGTTTTTTTATTTGCTATGTACACATCCGATTTATTACATTTTTTAAACATTTAACTCGGACACCTTATCAGCTCACATGTTTTGATTATCCTCTTTATCATTACGCTGCGTTGTAATATTGAACAAATCAATATCAAAGACACTGGCAATTTCACAAAATAAAGTAAAATACATCAACTTCAGTTGCCTTTTCAGATCATGTCGATCTGTGGGAGCAAATTAACATCTTTCTGTAGCCACGGTCACACGACGTGTCTAAATGCCCAGCTGTCTTAATATTGACCCCAAATAATGAAAGGTATCCATCATGGTTTGGAAGACTCCGGGGCATCCTTGGGTCACGGGAAACTATTCACTGCCTTATCAGTGTCTCGTGCAAGCGGCTATTGGTAGGCAAGCGATACTCCAAGGGCACACGGTCACCGCGGACCCCACATACCAAGGAATAAATATCCCATAGCTCGAAAGTATGTCCTAGCGCCTTGAAACCCAATGCTAAACCAGAATGTTTGAAAAAGGTTTGAAAACACCAACCTGTCAAATACCTCCAAAGCCAGATGGTCAAATATGTACTGAGTCTCAAAGTCGCCGAGGCTTTTCGTTCCCTGTCGCTGAGAAATTTGGAGATGGTCATAATCTCTAGTGTCTTTTTTTGTGTCCGGCAACGTCTGCTGAATGACATCTTCCTCCAAAATAATATCCTTTCCGTGAGAAAGATTGCGCAAACATCAATTTAAGTCAGTCCGTATGTTTTTGTTTGTAAGCTAAATAAATGTAAGGGGTTTCAGGTAACTAAGTATTTAGGTATTACAAATGTATTCTCCTTTTAATTAATCGTTTGTTTATTTACTTATTTTAAGATTTAGAATTTTTACAAAAATGAATAGTTTATGGAAAATAAACTCGGAATGCTACAAAAATACTATTTCGCCAAAAATATATGTCCTTGCTACGAAGACAATTACATTACATAAAATACTAGCAAAATACCGGCGGGTTGAAGTAAGATTCAGTTAACGTTTGGAACCCACGTAACAAATGTTTTGAAGATGGGCCAATATATAATAAAGGCCGTTGGTAAGTTGAGTTTTTGGACCGACATTATGACCTTTCACATTAAGTACGATCGTCGGTTTCGATTAGCGCAGGAAAGCGCCTACCAAATTTCGTAAAGATAAGGCGATAAATTAGACAGTTTAACATGTAAACGTTGTCGACCGTTATAACCATTGCGCGCATAATTTGAAAATGATACCTGCTTAATTTTTGAACATCAGAGTCGCAATACCTTATAGTTTTTAAATATGAGCCATAACGTTCTTATGTATCAAGTTTAATCGAGAACCATCCACTGTAGGCAGTGCCCGTCCTCGGGACTGTACTCACCAATTTCCCAAAATTTAATAGTGATCTAATGAATACATTAATATTTATGCAGCTTAAATAAGAAACAAAACACAATAAGGGCCCCCAGGCTGATTCGGTGTAAGAAGTTATGTGCAAAACACATGTTGAGTTCTATTTGTTATTCAATGTTTGTAAAGATCGTTTGAAGTCGAAAAAGTTCTTAACGTTTAACAAAGAGATGAATGGGCCCCCGGCTCTGAAGGAATGTAAATTATAAGTTTAATGCCGCACAGTATTTTAATTATCACCATAAAGTTTTTAAGTATCAAGTTTTGTCAAGATCCATAAATTTACACAGTAGCTAAAGTTTCAACTACTTTTTTAATAGCTCAAGTTATAAAAAAAATGACAGTTTTGTCCCCGCCCTCTAATGAGTGGTAGTGTCAAACTTTTTATAGCAGAAACATTTTTCAGAAGCGTATTCAATAACCGTAAAATGTTTCATGGCAAACAGATAAAAATTAATAATTTTTATTAAGGTTCTATGAAACAAATAATAATAAGGGCACCCAGGCAAATTTGGTTTAAGATTTCAAGTTGGTTTCTATCTGGATCATGATGGATACATTGTTTGTCTATATTTGTCAAGTTGGTGTAAAATCGAATAGGGAAACAATCTTACACTTTTATGAAAAAGCTTTAGGGGCCCCAGCTCCAAATGAATGGAAAATATGAGTTTAATGCCCTATAGTATTATTATAGGGGCAATCAAGTTTGTATATACCAAATTTGTTCATGATACATTCATTTACACATAATTCAAACTTTATACACATTTTATCTAGCTCATTATATGAAAAAAAAATACATTTGGTCCCCAGTGAGTTGTAATTTAAATGTTCTATTCCTCTTTTACCATTACGGAAGTGTACTTAACAACTTTCCAAAGTTTTATGCTTCTACCTACAAGAGAAGTTGGAAAATTAGTGATGAGTGACTGAGTAAGGGCTTTGTCATTTACTAATATAGACTAGCAAAATAACCGCGCTGCAGCGGAAAAATAAGTTTTCAGTTAGCTTTGAAATCCGCATAACAAATTGCTAAAAGATTGGACAATAAGTAAAAAAGATCATTCGAAAAGTTCAATATGGCAACTGACATTGACGTCATACCAAACAAAATAAGCTCGTTCATCGGATTTAGTTAGATCAGAAAAAAACCACTGAATTTCATGAAGATTGGCCATAAAAAGGAAATTTCAACAAGACTAACGTTGCCAAACGTTAAGACCGTGGCGCACAGAATTTTGAACTAAAACCTGCTTAAATTTTGGACATGAGGCTTTAAATGAACTATATTTTCTCTATATGAATCATCTAAATCTAATGTACTAAGTTTGATCAAGAAACATCCATTGTACCCAGAAATCTTCGCAGGAGTGTACTCAAACACGTTATAAAGTGACTAAAATAATGTTTATATTGCTTATATAAGAAAAAAAATGACATTATTGTCCCACTCCGGGCTCAATCGGTGAAAGATGTTAATTTCAAAACATCAATTGATTTCAATCTGGATCATGATGAATATACTTGTTTGTCAATATTTGTCGAGGCTGTTTCAAATCAAATGGTGAAAAAAATGATATTAACGGGCCCCTGGACGAAAACATTGCAAAATGTTCATATTAAAAAAAAGGCCTGACGATTTCAATCTAGGTCATGAATAATATAAGTTTCTATATTAGTCTAAATTGTTTAAATGTAATAGGAAATAAAGCGTTTAAAGTTTACGAAAAAAATATTTGGAACCCCGGCCCGGAATGAATAGACGTTAGGAGTTGAATATCTTATTGAATTTTAATAGGGGCCATCACATTTTTTTAAAATCAAAGTTGGTCAATAATCCACCGATTTACCCAGTAGTCACTGTTTTAAATTACTTTATGTAACTCATGTTAAGAATGACATACTAGGCGTCCGGCCATTAATACATAGTATTTTAACACCCTTTTACCGCAGAACACATTTGCCACAGTGTAATCAACAACTTCCCAAAGTTTTAAGGATGTTTGATGAATAAAATACTATTTTTACGGCTTTACATAAAATACAATAAGCGCCTCGAGACCCAATCGGTGTGAGTTGTAAAGTTCAAAGAAAAGTTGATTTCAATCTGGATCATGATTGAAATATTGGTTTGTCAATATTTGTAACTAGTTTGTGCTGCGTCAAAGTGGCGCCTGCGGCGCCCCCTTTTTCAAAAGCCCACCTAACTCGTCCTTGTATGATAAATACATAATATTAAACTTTTATAAATGTACACAAAGTTATTTTTAAAAAATATTTTTTATGTCAAAAGCCCAAGTAACTTATCCTTGTATGATAAATACGAAATATTCCTGAAATGTACACAAAGTATGTATATAATATAGGTTGTGCTGCGGCGCCCACTTTTATTTAGGGCGCCTACGGCGCCCACTTTTTTTAAAAGCCCAACAAACTTGTCCTTTTATGATAGATTACGTAATATTAAACTACCTTAAATGTACACAAAGTAATTTAAAATAGAGGTTGTAGGGCACCTACGGCACCCACTTTTTGTTTGGTCAAAAGCCCAAGTAACTTATCCTTGTATGATAAATACGTAATATTCCTGAAAATTAAACAAACTATTTATATAATAATTTTTTGTGTGCTAATCACCACACGATTTTTTAACTAAATTTAGAAAGCAGCGCACCAAATTACTGCACCAAACAATAACTATTTGAGTCAATCAGCACTGCTTACAACGAAAAATTGAAAAAAAAGCAGAGTGATGTCCCTTAGCGTTAGTCCACATAATTGAGCGGAAATATATATATTATAAATGATCTTGTGAAATCGAATGGGGAAAGAGTCTAAACGTTTACGAAAAAGAGATTTGGGGCTCATGGCTCAAAAAGAATAGATAATAAGAGTTAAGTGTCCTATAGTATTTTATTATGGGCTGGCAAATTTTTATATACCAAGTTTGGTCAAGATCCATCCATTTGAACAGTATCCAAAGTTTAAACAAATTGTATACACCCTTAGATACATAAAAAACTGTATTGGGCCACGGCCCCCATTGTGTGATAGTTTAGATATTTTTTCTCCTTATAAATCGCGGTAGTGTACTAAACAATTTTCCAAATTTTCATGCTTTTACAAACACGAAAAAGAAACGAATTAGTAATGCGTTCATTTTTAAATCCTTTATATTAACTCGTGGTGTCTGCGGCCGCCCGCGCTTGCGGCCGCCCACCCTTGCTTGTCGCCAAAACTTTTGATCGATTGTTAACCCACTTGCTCGTACGCTAGCGAGCTGAAATTTTGCAGGCAGTTTTGTACCGATAATAAAAACAATGTATCAAAATTTCAGATCGATCGCATGTACCGTAATTAAATTATTGATTTTTTAGATTATTTTATTTATTCCTATGTATCAAGCTATTTTTTGAGATAGAGCGTCGCGGTGCGTATCATATTGAACAACCTTTCTGTCGCGCAATAAGGTGCGTATTTTATTGACAACTCTTTTTATAAACATATTCCTGATCGGTGCGCATTATATTAAACATGTTTTACGACACAACTGCAATTTTGTATTTCTGGATGGTCTTGCGCTGCGTATTATAATGAACATTCTTTTAGTTACGTCTCGTACATAAAGGATTTATAGTCAAAAACTTGGTTTTTTACGTTTTTAAAAAAATTATATCCATCATATCAGAAAAAATGCATGTGGGCCGCCAGTGAATGATGATTTAATTAAGTATTGGTTTTACCTGTTACTATCGCGGGATTGCACTTAAAAACTTCCCAAAATTTCATGCTTATACCTACACGTGAAGTTGGAGAGTTAGTGATGAGTCATTATTATAAAACTGATAGAAGAAAAAGAAACTACATTAGGGCCCCGGCCCCCCATGAATGGGAAATTCAAAATACTTTTTCGCCATTTATCGTCTTGAGAGTGTACTCAACAAATTCCCAAAGTTTTATGCTTGTACCTACACGGAAAGTTTGAGAATTAGTGATGAGTGAGTCAGTGAGTGATTGAGGGATTTGCCTTTTATTAGTATAGATTAACAATATTTCTGCACAATTTTTATTCTGACAAAGAATGACTTAAGTCTCTTAAAAAGCTTGCAAAATAAATGCACGATTTCAGAGAGAGAACGGGATAACAAAGAATGAATTTACATTTAATAAAATATTTTTAAAATATTTTGTTTAAAAAGTACACGCTTTTATTTGCATATATTGAAAGTGCACTTAAAAGAAGAAAATAAAAATTTTCTATGATAACAGGTGAAATCCTTGAATCTATCCATCGCACATAAAAGCGTTGGGCGCCCATCACAACTCATTTCTCTTTGCAACTATTCTTTTGCTTAATATAGATAAATATTTCTAATTAATATGATAGTAGTATGTATATGATCAAAGTTGTGAAACATTTAAAGTTTGTTAATATTAATATTGATACAAATTTGTATTTACAGCCTTGTACATGATAGAAAGTTGTGATGAGCTTTTATGTGCAGTGGTACATACTTTTCCGTCGTATTATTATTATTTATTTAGACGTGCATACTTAAACAAAAACGGGTTTTCTTCTTTATTTCTTGCATAGCAGAACGAATTTGCTGTGTTAGGTCACAACATGTAAAATATTCACGGAATAACCATGACTTAACCGATTTTGTGAAACAATGAATCGCAACTTAACGGTATCTATATATCTATATATATATACATGAAAATATATCTGTCTGTTATAGCCTACTAAACCATTCATCCGATTACCATGAAACTTTAGGAAATTGTTGAGTATGCTTCCGTGATGATTTGTTTTAAAAAAATTGAACACTGACACATATTATTAACTTTCATAATAGAAAAATCGTGTATTATGCTATCAAAATTTAAATTATTTATAATATCCTGTTCTATGAACAATATTGCCAAATTTTGTAGTCTTAAATCACTCATTGTTCAACAAAGATAATTTTTTAAAAATCAACTTCAGTTTGGAGAAGCTCATTTCACGGCTAGTGACACTGATAGCATTTGTTGAAAAAATTCATATCAAAATTGCAATGTTGAGTACAGAATATGTACTGTTGAATAACTTTTAATAGATCAAGGGGGCTTCCCCGATTTTCTAACATCATGCCTCTTCTTGTAGTGTAGGTAAAGCCATAAAACATGGGTCATTCTTCTTACAATATTGAACTGTTCTTCACCAATGACAATTAAGTAGGGCTGTGGAAATTAGCGATTAATTTCTCGATTAGTCGTTAAAATTTTTAAATATAAAAATTATTTTAACGATTAATCGACCCACCACTTATAAATGTACTGGAAGTCAAAAATTAAAATATTTCGGCCGATAAATATAAACTAATTTCCGGACGGTTACACGAAGATTTTGGTTTCAAACTATTGACTGACGTGAATGTTCAAAATGTTGATAAAGGTTATGGTGTCCATTGAGAAAAATCTTTTGCCCCCATGCAATGTTCCCTCTAAGTTTAAGCTTCGTCGGTCCGTGTGCAAAGTTAAAAAAAACTCTTGTGCAAAGTTGCACAACATCCAATTTTGTGCAATTTTTTACAAAATTTGCTGTACGATGATTCTAAGCTCCTGCCTGGCATCGGTCAAATATCTGAGCTCCGCGCTGCTTAAAGGGAACATTGCTGCCATGGTTCTAACATTTTACTTACGTATCACCTGCAAACCAAACATCCACTACAGTATCGGAAACTTCAGCTCAGACAATCTAAAGTGAAGTGAACGACTGTTCAGCTCGACTGGTTATGTTGTCACTAAGACCCGCTTATCACTTGAACCAAATAATGTCAATACACTTGTCTGTTTGCGTTGTAGGTTAAAAGATGTCATATAAAGAAGACATTCCAGTGTTATTTCTATTTTCGACAAGTATTTTAATAAATGTTACTTATGACACCGTAATTTCAATTTTTGGCTTTAATCGAAATTAAAAATTAATTAATCGTTAATTTTTCAAAAGTTAACGATTAAATTTAAATTAATCGTTATCAACCGTACAATAAAGTAATTTATTTGATGTTCAAATGCTTTATATAGTAGGTTACATGGTGTTCTATAGGAATATTTTCTTGCAAGGAAATGCAACTCATCAAATCGTTCTTTTATAATCCCATCTATGGATAAATCATTTCTCGTTGTACGTCTTGTTCTAAAGATAGAACCACGTCTTCATAATTTTCCCCACTCATATTTTTATCTTATCTTATCTGTTCTATAGAGGAGATTATTGTGTCCTACGCTTATCTGTGGTTTTTGTTTAGTCCTGCATTTTTATTAGAGAGTTAAATGTTGATAAAGCTTTGTTTTTTCTGGTTTCTTCAGGCAACCCATTCCTAGCCCGAATTCCGGACTGGAAGAACGAAATTTTGTATGTGTTTGTTTATTTCTAACAAAATTTGTATGTATTGTTTTCCTTCTAACACCGCATTCAGTTGATATCTCCAACTCTTCACAAATCTTTTGGCTGATATAACAGCTTTTTCTATTAGCACATCTCTTTGTCCCATGCCATGGGTTTGCATTAATTAAAAAAAATGACGGGTTCCTATGAATTGAGATAACATAGAAAAGAATAGATTGCATTGAATTGAGTAAAATTCGAGCATCTGATCTCGTTTTACGAGTTACTTCTTCAGATATCAATTTTTCCAAGACGCTTGAAATTTTAAGCTATGTCTTTTTAAAAATTATTTATGGCTATTGTGGTCAGAGGCGTAACAACGACTTGACATTTGTGCAGTTGCCAAGCTCGCAGAGGGCTAATCCTTCAATTAATTCGAATTTAGTATTTTCCTAAAATTTGGATTTTTTATATGCATATTTCAAGGGATCCAGAAATAAATGAGCCAAGTGCGCGGAAAACCCAATTACGCTTCTGAATGTGGTGTTTATTTTAACGGATAATTTTGAATATTTTCAGATTCTTGTCATAAATATTAATAATTTCCCATAAAATAGACGAATTCAAATTATTTACACATTACTTTAATTCGATAGGCGTAACATTCTTCGTGTATAACCATATTTTAATGAAAAACTTAAATAATGTGTGCTACATTAATGCAATAAAAATAAAAATTAATTTAATTTTTAATATCTTACCTTACAATAATTTTATGAAAACTGAAACATTAATATAAATTACTGATTGCAATTTAAACACAATATTTGAACCACCATGTCTTGTAGGTACTTGTTCGCACATCGAAATTCCACGCAAAACCTGTCGTGGCGATATTAATAGTACACTTTATTTGGCCCAGCGGTGATGTATTTTTGTTTAGTTTTCTTATCTGTGACATATACCGATTAAGTTTCCATAAAAATTGATACCTTTTTTAGTGATTTAGAATTTTTGAACGGTTTTGCGTTAGTTATAGCATCCAATATGTAACCAACCAAGCCAAATGTTGTGCGACCCGTTAATTAAGACTAGAAATTACGAATAATTTTGTTTCACCTTGGTTTTCCATTTACCCATTCAACTGAAATAATAATAGTTTTCAAATTCCCAGAAATGCCGCCCTCTAAATTTGTGTGCCGCCCGGGGTGGACCAACCCCTCCACCCCCTTAGCTACGCCACTGGAATGTTCATTATAATGCGCATCTTACGACAATCCAAAAATCCAAAATTGTAGTTATGTCTCATATATAAAAGATTTATAGTAAAAACAAGTAAAAAAAACTCGAATGAGTATTTAAACGCAATTTCCAACAAAGTATTTCCGATTTTTTTTGTTCAAGGGAAATCAGTCTTGATTTATGTAAGTCTTTTCAAATCAGTAAGTAATTCTGAAACTAAAAAAAAAGATGACGCCATATCCCCTTACTCTACATCACACCAAGAATGTGTCAATATAATGCGCACCGCAAAACAATAGCATTTACAAAGTGGGAAAAGCACATTAACTATCATTCTAGATTCTTAGATTACTTTAAAAGTCATCTCAAATCAATAATTTTGAAACTAAACAAAACAATTTCTATCTACAAATGTCTGTAATAATTACGGGAGTCGAACAAATGGGGATATTCCTCAAATTCGTTCTCCAACATTGTTCTAAATATTATTAGCTACCGTTTGGCGTTTGTTGCAACGCAATAGATGTTATTGTTGGCGAGAAATTGACAAAAGACTGATATTTTTCATTTATTTATATTTTTTTTTCCAGGAAATCCAGTAAACCGTTTCTTTATATTTTTTTTGGCCCGTTAAAATCCGTGGGACCTCATTAACATATTTGCAAAAGACCTGAACCATCTATCTGGCATGGTTCAGGAGGAGTTGCTGTTCAAATCTCGAACAGACATTTAAAAATATAAACACAATTTTTCCCAAGGGAAATTGCGTTGAAAACTACTACAGTCTGCCTGCTAAATTTCAGATCGATTTGATCACGGGAAATTGGTTATAAAAACATGTTTAACATAGTGCGCACACGAGACAGAATAGCAATAACTAGCATTTACATTTACAGATCGGGAATATATTTTTTTTAAAGTATCGTCAATATAATACGCACCGCACTTCGAGACAGGAAAATATTAAAAAGATTATTCAATAGTCAATATATTACGCACAGCGACACTCTAGCACAAAAATGAACATGCTACAAAAAGACAAAAAGAGATAATCTAAAAATACATTAATTTAATTACAGTACAGTCGATCGATTTGAAATTTGAATATATCATTTATCGTCGGCACGAATCTGCCTGCAAAATTTAAGCTCGCCAGCATGCGGGTAAGTGGTTTAAAAACCAATCAAATTTGTTTCGGCAAACAATTAAGGCAGCAAGCAGACGCCACAAGTTTATATAAAGCAGGGGTCGGCGAATAGGGATAAATTACCGCATTTGGGGTAAAAAGGGAATTCTTGGGGGTAATGGAGACGCATGGGGGACATATAAAATACGCTAGATATGTTCAAAGTCCGTCATGTGTACGTGTGCGTTTGGAATATAAGCCAACTATTTAAACTTTTTTTTAAAATTCGATATCTTTATACATTTCTTATCTACCTACTTTACCATCACAATCCTCTCCACTTTCGTTTGTATTGACATGAATAACAATAATCTTAATCCACTGCAAATGGACTACCTGTATACAATATCCTCTCTGTGATATTTAAAATTAATGCCTTAAAACTGACCTAACGTGCTTAAGCCTTTTAACAAAGCAAATTAATACTATGCTATTTCATTAAATGTGCACATTTAGTGATACCTTCTTTTAATAAAAATGTTTTCTGTATGAAACAAAATGGGTATATGGTTTTGTGCTCCTGTCGAATTGCGATGTCAAGGAACTTATGTATTCAATAAAGTTAATGAATACTTTGATAAGGTTGATTTAAAATTGGAAGACTACTGCTGTGTCTGTTGACGGAGCTTCATCTATGTTGGGTCCTGTACGTCGTTTTTCGGCTTTCGCAAGAGAGAGGAATCCCGAAATCGAGGTTAACCGATGATCCACCATCAAGCTCTACCTGTGAATCATTTTTAAGCTTGAACTGAAGGTCGTCATGCATGATTTCATCCAGATTGTAAATTTCAATTAATAACAGGCATATATTTTGTAATTTATATATAAAGATGGTGAGCCTGAATATACAGACCTACTTTATCACACCGAGGTACGGTGGCTTTCACATGATTGAACAAAATATGGGCTTTGAAAGCTGGAATTCAAACTTTTCTTTCTGGTCATAAGATGCTCTGGCAGAAAAGTTTACGAACTATTGTTAGTTGCAAAACTCGCATATTTAGCTGATATTTTTGAGCATGTGAATGCGTTGAACAAAGAATTAATTTCAGGAAAAAAATATCAATACAATTTAAGCCAGATAAAGGATTGCAAACAAAGCAATAATTTTGAAACATTTTTGGATGTCAAATGCTGCAATGGCTTTTAACATTACGCATGAGGAGGACGTCAAATAATTTCAGTTAGTTCTTAACGTAAGTTTATGCTTATCCGTCATTATCGCAAAAATTCCCTATTTTATCATTATATCAAGAATGATCCAGCTGTTAGCATATTACCGTTACAGCCATTATAATCGACTGTACACTTTTGTATCAAACAAATTCCCCTTGAAACACGGATCCGCAGTCTCATTTCGATATAAAATATCTACCCATAATCCTTTTCAGATTAATTTTTAGACACTTTTCAGGCTTCTAAAACTAGCAATATGCGTTTTCAACTGAGGCTTGGCCCCAGACCTATTGGGTGGTGAGTTGCTACTCCCCCAAACACACAAGTCATGTGGGCAGGACCTCGCGCCATCGAGGGGTAACGTCAACATAAAATTTTGTATTTTGGGGTAAAGAGCAAAAAAGTTCGCCGACTCCTGATATAAAGGATTTAAAAATATAAATCTTCCATACTAATAAAATGCAAAACCATCACTCACTCACTGACTGACAGACTCACTAATCACTAATTCTCCAACTTCCCGTGTAGGTAGAAGCATGAAACTTTGTGAAAGTGTTGAGTAGCCTCTCACGGCGAAAATGGCGTAAAAGAATTTTAAAATTCCCACTCATGGGGGACGGGGGCCAAAAAACTTTTTTTCTTCCTTATATGGGCTATATAAAATATAAAAATCACCAATTCTCTTATTTCCCGAGTAGGCAGAAGCATGAAACTTTATAAAGTTGTTGAGTACAAACCCGCAATGGTAACGGGAGAAACAATAATTAAATTATCACTTCCTGGGCAGGGAAATTATATCAAAAACTGACTCATCACTTATTCTCTAACTTCCCGTAAAGGTAGAAGCATGAAACTTTGGGACGTTGTCGAGTACACTTCAGCGATGGTAACAGGCGGAAAAAAATTTATCACTTAGTAAGGGCCGGGGGCCTAATTCTGTTTTTTTTCTTATGTTAAAAACTGACTCATCACTAATTCTCCTATTTCCCGTGTAGGTAAAATCATGAAACTTTGGCAAGTTGTTGAACACAATCTCACAACTATAACTTGAGAAAAAACATTTTAAAATTCACGCTCATAGGGGGGGCCGGGGGCACAAATGTTGTTTTGTCCTAATATGAGCTATATAAAAACTGAAAATCCTTAATTCTCCAATTTTCAGTGTAGATAGAAGTATGAAACTTTGGGAAGTTGTAAGTACACTCTCACGACAATAATTAATGAAAAAGAATTTGAAAATTCCCACTCAAGTTTATCCATCGTGATCTAGATTGAAATCAATTAGTGTTTTGAATTGGTGCAACGCGGTTTCTCAACGATAGCTGAAATCCTAATTGTCCTCTGGGAAGCAGGTATTTAGCTAGTTATTAATAAATTGGAAAAAAATAGTGTTTTTATCGATGAAAATAATTTTAATCGATTAAATTATTTAACGCTTAATCAATTAATTAATTGTTAATTTCCGCAATCCGTGTATTTATATATATATATATATATATATATATATATATATATAAATATATAAATATATATATATATATGTGTGTGTGTGTGTGTGTGTGTGTGTGTGTGTGTGTGTGTATGAAGTAGGAAGGGTGACGACTGGCGAAATACTTGCCCCCGCACTGGGATCAAAAGGAACTTCCTTACACAATATTTTTTTTTATAAAATGTATAAGAAAAGAAACTCAAGTTCAACTGGAATGAAACCAGTGAATGATTTGAACATTTGGCAGAGATAATAGCTACAATTCTACCAGCGTATAAACACTTTATGTAAGGTCATCGAAAAATTAATTAAAAAGCTATAGATTTAAAGAGAGGACTTATAATCTCACTGTTTTTATATAAGGTATTAGATGGTGGCTTTCCATTCAGCAAAAGAGGCCAGTTGGGTGGAATTCCCTATTCGTCATACTGGGGAAAATTTGTGGCTGTGTGTCCAACACTAGAAATGAAGATAATACTCCTACAAATATTTTGGAGTTGGACAAGATTGGAAATTAATGATTAATTTCTCGATTAACCGTTAAAATTTTTAGCGATTACATTTTTTTTAACGATTAAGCAACACACCACTTATAAATGTCAAAAAGTAGAATATTTCGGCCAATAAATATAACTAATTTCCGTACGATTACACGAACATTTCGGTTTTAAACTATTTACTGACGTAAATGTTTAAAATGTTGATTAAGGTTATTGTATTTGTATTTTTAAATGTATTGTACTTTTCAAATAAGATCAATGAGTTTCACTTTTAATTTACGTCATTTTCTTACTTGTAAGTAAAATAATTATTTTAAAATTTGATGACGTTTCTCTTCTCACACTTATTGCAAAGTTTTTATTTGCCTTTTATCTGTTAATAATTAATACATGTATCGTTCATAGCAGTTTCAGAAAATAAAATAATCCCTTTTGATAGTAACACACGCTGAAAATATGTTCCAGGCTCACACGTTTCAAAGCACTCAGACTGGTTGTCAAGCCATTTTCTTCTGCATTTTTTGTGTGTACATTTTAAAATGTTGCCTGAAGAAATCATTATCATCATCATTTGTCCTTTGAGTTCCTTGTGGAAAATAGGGCTTCTGTAAAAGCTCGCCACTCTACACGGTCCCTTGGCAGTCGCTTCAATTCTTCCCAGCTCTTCCCAGTCCTTCCAGCCTCGTCCAACATGCTCCGTCTCCAGGTAAGCTATGGTCTTCCTTGTTGTCGTTTGCCCTGGGGGTTCCAATCTAAGGCCTGCCTAGCCCTGCTGTTATCTTTCCTTAAGAAATACTTGAACATATATTTTATTTTCTGTAGTTTAATGTTGCAATAATCTTTTGTATAGAAGGAGCGTCTGTAACAGATAAGATAAGAAAAACATTAATTACCACGTTTCCATCATGTGAAGCTACTTAAAACAATCTCCCCAATCTCTCCTGGTTTACTATGAAAATGTTTTAAGTTAGTCTACATAATAACTGATTCAATCATCGGTTTTCTAAAGTATTTTCGAGTTCCCGGTATAACCAAATTTTATTTACGACTTAGACTTGAACAGAGCTGACCACTGGCCAGTCCTGTTTAAGGTAGTTAAACTATTTCTGGAAGAAGAATAGCTGTTTGGTGAGTTGAAAATAAAATCATAAAATGGTATTCGACCGTGCACTATCCACACGGTGGTTGTGGCACGATAGAGATTTTTTAGACTTGTTTCTTTTTCTGAAAATTAATGCTGTAAGAGAAAAGTGTTTATATTCTACTATTCAAATTATTTTTAAAAAAACGTTGCATGGATTGGGAAGGGGGTTGCTAATCTTATGTAATTGAACCTTTTACAACAAAATTTTAATCATATTTTCATAATCATCTATATATGCCGAATATTCAAAAGTATGCAAAATTGATGAACGGGCATTGGGTTAAAACAATATAAAATGTTTGTTACGAAGAATGAGTAGAGTTGGGAAATTACTGAATTCGTTTAAGACATCATAAAAATTACTCTTGTCAAAATTTTATTTATTTTAAAAACGAAAATTATGACACAGGAAAGCAACCTTTTAACTTACCAAAATATGTAAATGAAATTCTTTATTTCATCACTTGCTAAATCTTATTTTTATAATCTAAGTTTCACAAATCGCTATAATCTTTTTAATTTGGTTATATTTAATTTTATTTACAGACCTGGCATGGTTTCATTTGTTCTGTTTTAAGCAAATTCTAAAGAGAATGCGCTTTAATAGCACATTTTTTTATTTATTTTGTTTTGTTTTGTGAAAAATGTAAATTTAGTCCAATAAAATCAACCCAAAGACATGCAAAACTTGTTTTTATAAGATTGTTCGACATTTTGAAGTGGTTAAGTATATTTAGTTATGCCTGGCGACCGAAGTGATATGTGAAACAAGGAGCGTGTGTGATGGAGACTTCCTCAACACTAAGGGTTACAATTTCACCACACGAAAAAGTATTTCTCTCAACTAATGAATTACCACTTGATGCTCTTACGGATATTAAAATGCAAATAAGTTAGTGTTTTTAAAATATAAAACACATTTTCCTTGATCATTAAAGAAAGCTACGATCCAATTTTATTCTGTTAGTCCTTAATGGTCTTCAAAAACAATTGGTTTTTTATCATTTTTTGTTTTTCTTCAAGGCTTGTTAATGTTTAGAGCTGTATGGTTGTTGCAGGATAAAAGGCACTACGTGTCAATACATATTACATGTTGTAAAACGTTTTTAAAATGCTTTCTAAAGAGAAAATAAGGACGAATGACTCTCATTTAAGTGTAGAAACCTTTACGTTATTTACATCGATTCCCCGAAGCAGGGAAGTAGACCAATTCTATTCTGGTGCATACTACAAAGTAGTTTCTTGGTAAACCAGCATTTTACTGTCAGACCTCAGACGTTTTTATGATACGTGCGTTAATAATATGTTTACGTGGCTTATCTCAAGACTGGCAATAAGCGAGGTACACTTTACAAATTATACCTTTCTATGATTGCAAACGAGGGAAATAAAAAATAAAAAAAAGAACTGAAGCTATTAGGATACCCGAAACTTTGGTTCCTGGGAGGTTTTTAAATACAATATCTTCATATTATGGAATGGGATGTAGCATTGTTGGGGTGTTTTTTTAAATTAAAATGTGTTGAGTACTAGCCTCTTATGTTATGGACGAGCTCCAAATGTTGAGGACTGATGTTTATATGGTAATTAGACATCAAGTACCTAGGCTCTAGTTGTCTAGGGTAATATTAATTAATGGCTCTAGCCCCCAGTGTTAAGTATTAATACCTATCTTGAACTGCAATACTTAAACACATATAAATGACACTTAACACCTCTGTGTACAACAGAGAGAAATATTTATTTACATAAATAAATATATATATACAAAATGAAAAGGGTATAAAATATGTAGAATGTAGACAATAATAATTCAGGTACAAAATATCTAAAATAAAGGTACGTTCACAATTGGATACTACATCCCTTGATTCGGCTCAGCTCCGCTATATACCTGCCGACCTCACACACTGTCTCAGGTAACGGGGTCAGTCAGTGTTCCGCCTCACTGGTCAGCGATGCTTAACCCACACATCGTCTGATAGGCCGATCAACACCACGCCCCTCAGTTACTCAATGACTGACAGCTGGCTCCAATGTTACTAACAGTATCTTCTCGTCCGGCTCAGGGTCGTCTTCCCACTTTTGCCTGTAGAGCACATCTGGTGCTCACCTCAACACTATGTTGCACTTGGCTTTTCTAGCCCTAAGTTACTTCCTTCACTGTAGGCAGGTAACACTACCCTACAGTACTTCCTTCACAGTAGGCAGGTACACTACCCTACCGTACTTGCTGAAAATACAAATGCACATACATATATCGACTAACAATATATCAATACATCAATCAATCAATACATAAAAGAATAATAACATCTAACTCTAACATACATTTGACTATCCTTATAAGTCTAACAGTCTAACAAACCTGAACCCCTTCAGCAAGGCTCTGTTCCCCACAGTCTAGCCCCTAGAACCAAATTCTCAGAGTGACCTGTGATATCTGGGAAAGAGAATGCCTCATGGTTTCTCCCCAGTATATAAAGGACCGCTCACCCACGCCATCATAGCATCTGCCCTACATTGCTAACAATTCTATTGGGCGAACCTTTGCCCCATGGCTGGTGCATGTGACAACTTTCACCTGGTTGGTCAAACCCTACGTCTCATCCTCTTGGCACGTGATGGACTGTTTCCAGGAGGTACCAATCACGGCCTCATTTGCGTAACGTTCTACTACTTCGCTTGACCCAAGGTCAACTGTAGCGTTGGTTGGTTCTAACACCTACCCCCAACGGTTCTAAACTTCTAACAGTAACAGTTCTCAAAAGAGTTACTATTCAACAAAAGGCCAAACAGGAATATTTTACAGTTTTGATATATCAGCCAATTCTGTGAAGTAAGTCATTGGTGATGTCTCCGCCACTTTGGTTCCGTGTTTGTCTCATGGCGTCATTCAATTTCTTGGAACGTTTACGGCTCGTATGATAATGTGTCGTATCCGGTGTTCTGTTATTTTTGTTTAAAAATAGGGCGACTACTTGTAGGATTACTTGATAGAGTAAAGTGCAAGCGTGGAGTGGCATATGTTCGGTTTTTTAGCTTGTAGCATATAAAAGTTTACCTTTAATACAAACAAATAAATTTTAATATCGTTTTCAAAGATTCTAAATGAACTAAGACAGTTCAGTAATATTTTTAAAATAATCCTATCCATGCTACTAAATAGCTTTTTTGTAGATAAAGTCTCTCCTTTTTCGGGGGTGGGGCGAGCAATGTTATTATTTTAAGGTTGCTTGGCAGTATTATGATCATCTAAAATATCTAATAAATTACGTATATGTTTTATTTGATACTAGCTGAGCCATAGCGAACTGCAAAGATCTCAGAAGAAAAGAAAATCAAAGAAGTCAAGATCTGGTACTAGGTTATGCTGCAGCGCCTCCTTTTTTTAGGGCACCTACGGCGCCCACTTTTTTCAAAAGCCCAACTAACTTGTCCTTGTATGATAGATACGTAATATTAAACTTCCTTAAATGTACACAAAGTATTTTATAATAGGGATTGTAGGGCGCCTGTGGCGCCCACTTTTTTGGGGTCAAAAGTCCAAGTAACTTATCCTTGTATGATAAATACGAAATATTCCTGAAATGTACACACAGTTTTTATATAATTTTTTTAACAGTGGTAATCACCACACGATTTTAAAACTAATTTTAGAAAGCAGTGCACCAAACTACTGCACCAAAAAATAACTCTTTGAGTCAGTCTGCACTGTTTACAACACAAATGCTGACGTCAAAGGTTCGTGCGTTGTTTGGTTAATGTTAATCTGAAAACCAAAATGATTATGATTTTTAAGTCTATATATTCAACAAAAAAAAGCAGAGTGATGTCCCTTAGCGTTCGGCAGCAGCCATAATTGAGGGTAAATATATATATATAATGATTGAAAAAAGGATTAAAATAATATATTCATATAGCTTAAGAAAGGGTAATATGGCCCAGCCCAAGATGTAAAGTTCAAACTGCCTGAAGATTTCTATCTTGGTCTATACGGAGATATGTGACAATATGTGTAAAGATTATGTAAAATGGAATGGGGACTAAAGTCTTAAAAGTTTAGGAAGAAAATATTTGGGACCCCAAGATAGGAAGAAGGGAAGATCAGGGTTTCAATACCCTGTAGTTGTTCATTTTTATTATGGGCCATATGGTTATTATGTATCACGTTTGATCGAAAGCCATCAATTTACCCAGTACCTAATGTTTATTTTATATTTAGTTTGATCACAACAGCATAAAACTACATTTTTGGCCCCTAGCTATCGATGAATGGCAATTTTTGTTTTATTAGCTTATTAAAAAGAAAAGATGATATTTTTGTCACCTTCCCCAATAAGGGCGTATTTTAAAATCAAATATCACAAATTACCATAGCGGGAGTGTATTTTACAACTTCACAAAATCGCATGTTAATCGGATGAATGTCGTAGTAAGGAGAGACGGAAAGGTTAATTTCTTATCGATTAATCAGGGGTCTCCAAACCTTTCTGCCGGAGGGCCGCATCAACTGTCAAACAGCAGTTTGGGGGCCGAATACACAATTTTGTAGTAAACTACAGGTAAAAATAGTATATTTTTGTGTACATTAAAAGGTCTCCAGGGGCTGGATAAGAGGGCCTCAACGGGCCGCATCTCGCCTTCGGGCCGTAGTCTGGAGAGCTCTGGATAAAACCAACACCAGCGTTCATTCATTTATACTCTACATCTCATAGTGCGTTTTGATTAAATAGGAATAGCCAATGTTTAACAGGACCAAATGGGCCACCAAACTGGGTCTAAAGTAACTTTAGCACATACAATGTAGTAAACAATGTTTAATAAAAGAACTTTATGAATTTATACAGCAGGATTCATGTAATACTTAATGAGATTTTTAGAATAAAAAATAAAATCATTAATTTTGAAGAAGCTATATTATTTTAGTAAATAAACCATTTTTTTAAAATTAAAAAATGCAGGAATACTACTGTTTAGGATATATTTTATAAATGTGAAATTGTAAAACAAATCTACAATATTTAAGCAGAGTTGTGTTGCCTTTTAAAGTTTTAGTACACAATTACAAAACATCAAACAATAGAGCTTCATTTTTTTTATTCGCACCTTAATTTGAAATCAATTCAGGGCTGGGCTGTCACTCCCTAAGGCAAAGTTTTAAATAAGTGGCGCTAATCGTTTTGTAACGAGTAGTGATTATACTGGGACAACGATTATGTTTTCATTTCATGATCCCATGACATCATCAACTTAGATTTGAATTGTAATACCCAGCTACTGATGTGCGAAGAGATTAATTTAAGTCAATAGTCAATATACATCTTTTATTACACTACAATGTCAATATTAATCCAGCACATTTAACAAAAAGCGGCATAAATGAAATACATTCGTGCATCAAGTTCAGAAAACCTTCCAATTGATAAGTTCAACTATATTTTTTATGCAGTTGTTCCCTTGTTTTTGTTGATGGCAAAGTATTTAAATTTACCTAATTCGTTATATACCCCGCCCTTTGTTCACATTTGCGAATCACGCTTATGTAAACGATCACTGGAAGAAGACACAATGATGGTCGAGATTTGCATAAAACAAACGAAAGCTACTCCGGCATTGATGGGGTGTGTCACAGGTGGGGTTTTTTAGGGCCTTGTTTTGTTCGCGTCCCTGGCAGACCTTGCACGGCTTCTAGAGGCGAACGGTCGTGCATTAGATTTAAAACTGTTACTCAATTCATGATGTTGCATCTCCTCTCTTTGACTGCGGGGATTTTAGCACTGGGCATCCAGGAAACAACAGGAGGTTTGTCAACTGTTCAAAAGTATATAACATTTTACAAAGTATTTTAGAAGTATACGAATTTAATTTAGTAAAACACGTTGAAAACTTTTGAATAACAGGTTATTGTATGTCATTAGCCTAAATATGGTATTTAATTTGTTCTAAAGCGACGGGTTGGTTTTATTTTTATTTTCGTGAGGGGAGTTATATTTGAAGGATATGTAATTTTAATTTCTTCAAAGTAATTCGCAGGGATTTAAATGGTTCAAAAACTCAAACTTTCATCAATCTCTCACTAAACCACTGCTTAACTGAAAATGCCTGTATAATAAGCTTTTTAACATGAATTTCTATATATCTGATTGGAATCATAGGCGTCGGCAAGGGGAGAAGGAGGGGCATTCCCCCCACCCCCTTAACATTTTAGAAAAAATGTCATTAAGTTGTTAAAATAAAAATGAACTAAATTTCATGAAAGTTCATTACATTGAAGACAGTCTACATATATCAAACATTTTTTAAAAGAAGAATTATATTTGCAATTACTTTGTATAACTGATTACATTACTGATTGTTCTAAATAAGCCGGTTGTTTGACAATTTCTGTCACATTTTCAGCAAAAATCCGCAAGCTTTTATATTTACGAGTCCATCTTTTTTCACATAGCAAAGGAACATTTGGAATTAGGTTTCTTCGCTGATTACTTCCTCGGAAAAACATCATAATTGACTTGATTTTTACAATTGTATTTCGTACAGCATTCACATTATTTAACTCGTTCACGGCAAGATTTAGTTTTTGTGAACTGCGATGTACAAATGCTGCATTTCGGTATTTTTTTAGAATTATTGCTTGGACTCCTCATTCTTTACCTTCCATTGTAGAACAACTGTCGCCTCCTTGACCAACAAGCTTTGTCATATCTAATCCAAATTCAAATAAATTTGTAATGATGGTGTTGGCTAAACCTTCAACTGTTCTATCGAGCATTGGAATATATCCCAGGAATTCTTCTGTGACCATCATTTTCTCATTTTCTTCTTTGACAAAACTGAAACCAAGTGACATCTGCTCATTGCCTGAAATTTTATTTGTCTCGTCGGCAAGTATAGAAAATGCAACTGAATTATTTGCTTCACGAACTGTGTATACATGCAAGAGAGACCCACAAATTCCGATTTTAGTGTTTCGGGTAGTTGCCGAGATATACTTACAGAGCTGGCCTTAGGGCAAGGCAAACGAGGTAACCGCCTTGGGCCCCGCGCTTTTCAGGGCCCCGCGCTTTGACTAAACATTTTACTACTTTTTATACGTTTACAAACGACATGTTGAAAATGGAGAAGTTTAATGGCTTATACATTCGGCATTAAAATACAAAATGTTTTGTTTCTGTTGCAAAATGTTGGCAACACTGTCTGCTCTGGCATCCGACGGGATTTGTGACTGGAAAAGTGCCCGTTTGAGACTATATGATCATGAGAAATCAAAATGGCAGTAGTTAAGTACAAATATTTGCAAATGGTTGAAATCTTACAGAAATTGCGGTTTTGAAACAGCAATAGCAATTTCAAAAGAACCTACCATTGACTTAAAAGTTGAGCCCATTTTCAAAGAGACAATTGTGCAAAACAAAGAAATAATCAATGTACATATGAAGGAGAGGGATTTTATAGATGCACAAGAAAACTTTCGCACATATTTATTTAACCAGATTGTTTATAAGGCTATCATGTCGATGGACATTCTCTTTGAAATACTACGAAGGTATCATTAGTCATTTGGATTTATTTATAAATAAATTTCATAAATTACAACAATAAGAACAACAGCAACAACAACAAGTGTCAGATGCAGTATGAATCTGGAGAAAAAGCTCATAGCCTGCGAAAGTAAGGATCTTCGTGATTTCATGCTTGCTGAAGAGCTGCAATCATTGAGTTCTATAATTCCTGCAGTCACCTAAAACGATCCAGATTTCGCAGTTTCTTTCAGTAAACAAACGCTATAGTGACTTTCCTAGCACACAAATTCCACTTCGAATACGTTTAACTTTTCCTGTCTCAGTGGCTTTCGGAGAAAGAAGCTTTTCGAAATAAAATAAAAACTTATTGAAACCAATATGCGGTAAACAATAAATCAAGACAGTGGTGTAGCTAGGAATTAGTAGGGGTTTTGAGGCCCGGGGCCTAACCTCTTTCGGGGCGCCACATACATGGAGTTAGCGTAAAATGTAATGTAAAAAAATTTCGGACACTAATTTGGGCCCTCCTCAAGTGGGGCTCGAGGGACTTTCGAATTTTGTCCCCCCTCACCCTCCGATAGTTACGCAACTGATGCAAGATAGGATCAGTAACTTAGATATTTTGTCAACTGATAATGTTTTTGCTAAGGATATTGCCAATAATGAGCTTATTTCATATTTTGCTGCGCCCAAGCTCGCAAAATTTGCTTGAGCGTTGTAAAAACAAGATAGAAGTAGAAAATACAAGCAAACCAACGCTAGTGTATATAGTTTTTAATGTGGAACTTGAACTATCCCTTAACCCGTCGTTGGGTCGTTGGGGCATCATCGTGAACTGCTCACTATCTCACGTCATTTGTCCCGGTCCTGTGCTGTCCTTTGAGATATCGTCCTCCCATCTCTTCTTTTGTCTGCCTCTTTTCCTTCCTCCTTGGACTGTGCCTTGCAATATAGTTTTTGCGAGACCTCCAGTTCTTGTCACGTGTCCTTACCATCGTAATTTCCTCTTCTTAATGGAGGTGAGAAGGTCCTCGTAGGGGCCAATGACAGTATTTATTGTGTTGCGGACCACTTCGTTTGTGATGTACGCTGTGTAGGAGATGTTCAATATCTTTCTGAAACATCTCATCTCTAGCACATTGATTCTTCTTTGGAGGTCTGCAGTGAGCGTCCAAGCCTCACAACCATACAAGAAGACCGACATCGCCAGAGAGCTCATTAGTCGGATCTTTGATCTCAGGGAGAGCTTATTGCTTTGCCAGGTGTGCTTTAGTTTACTCAATCCTGCCATTGTTTGAGCCACTCTGGCAAGAATTTCTGGCTTTGAGCATTCGTCGGATATTATGGCCCCTAGATATCTTCGAGTTTTTGCCCGTGTATCCGAATCTCACTTGTGAATTTTCTCTTTGCCACGACCTTGGTCTTTTCTGCATTGATTTCCATGCCGTACACTTTTGCTGTTTTTTCTAGCTTTGCAGGGAATTCTTTTAGTTCTTCCTCGCTACCAGCTAGGCCGTCTATGTCATCGGTGAAGCGTATGTTGGTTATACTTCTCCCTCCGATGCTGACTGTTCATACATGGTATTCTAGCACATATGTCATAATCCTTTCAAAGAAGAGGTTGAAGAGGATGGGGGAAAGTAAGCATCCTTCTCTGACACCAACAGTGGTCTTGAACCAATCTCCCAGCTTGCTGTTGAAGAGTACTGAGCTGGTTGCTCTGTTGTATAGGTTCTTGATCACTTCAATGAGGTTTGCATTAATGTTGAATTTGTGCATAGTTGCCCACAGTGCCGCATGCCACACTCTGTCGAACGCTTTTTTAAACTCTATAAAGACATGATAGTGGTCACTCTGGGGTTGGAAATGTTTTTCACAGAGCACTCGCAGGTTAAAGATTTGCTTCTTCCTGCTCTGAAGCCAGCCTGCTCTTCTGAAATGATTTGCTCTGCTTGTGGTTTCAGTCTGTTCAATATGATCATAAGCATGACTTTGCTGGGGTGGCTAATCAGGCTGATTGTACGGTAGTTCTTACACATCTGTAGATTACCCTTTTTTGGGAGCGTGATAACCAGCGATTGCGTCCAGGGGGTTGGCCATGTTCCTGTCTGCCAGATCTTGTTGCACATGTTAGTTAGGATGTTTATTACGTGGTCACCTCCTGCCTGAATCAGTTCGCCGGAATGTTGTCCGCTCCAGCTGATTTCCCCTTTTTCAATTTTTGTGCAGCCAGCTCCACCTCGTCGCGGAGAATAGAATGCATATCTGTGTTAGTTTACTTCGGGCAGTTGAGCACTGATTCATCGCCTTTGGAGTCTTCATTGTACAGCTCAGAACAGTATTCGGTCCATCTTTTGAGAATTTCATGTTCTTCTGTGATACATTTTGCTGATTTATCTTGTATGGTTGAGATACGACCTTGTTTGATGGATGTCAAGTCCTTAACAATTTTGTAAGCCTTTCTTGAATTGTTCTTTAGTAAATTTTCATCGATGTTGCCAATAATGAGCTTATTTCATATTTTGCTGCGGCCCACTCTCGCAAAATTTGCTTGAGGGTTGTAAAAACAAGGTAGAAGTAGATACAAGCAAACCATTGCTAGTGTATATAGTTTTTAATATTAGTTACTGTCAATTAGCATAACACAACAAAACATTTTAATTACAGTATTAATATAATTTTTGAGTTTTACTATCTTCAAATAAATTTTTTAAAAACTGTATTTATTGATGTGTCAGTGCTTTTATAGATTAAAATTTTGAGTACTTTATTTTTCCCCATTCTTTTAATATATGTATAATTGCAATTTTTGCATGGGTTTCACTCCTCGTTTGCTGCCTTGTGAATGGGGTCCCGCTCATTGCTGCCTTGGGCCCCGCGTACACTAGGGTCTGCCCTGTATACTTAGCACTACAATAACCAATTGACAAATGATTACCAATTTCAACTCACTTGAAAGGTTGTGTGTCCAGACATACCTTCCAAAATCCAATTTAGGAAATGAATAAGCGTCAGCGACAATCAAATTAAAAAAAGTTTCTTCCTTTGTGTATGGCTGTTGAACTTGTACTTTTGTCCTCAATGCCATTTATAAGTCAGATGCTGCACCCAATTTTTTTTTAAATTTTAAAAAAATATTTTAAAAATTCTTAAAATGTCATTTCGGAATCCCAAGATTTCACTACTTTTCGTGGTTTTTTTGTTTGTTTTTGTTTGTTTTTGTTTTTTTAGTTTGTAAAAAAAAATTCTGATATCCATCTTTGGTAATCCTGCAGTTTCTACACATAAATTATTTCGCAGCAAAATTTAATTTTCTCGTGATAAATTACGTTTTTAATTTATTAAATGCATTAATATATGTTGTATTTTAGCTATTACATCGCTAAATTTGTAAGTCGTATTAATTTCTAAGGCTTTTTTCGGATCTTCTGTTATACTTAATTTCAATTTAATTGAAAATTTAACCTGTATGGCATTATCAGTTAAATTAAAAAACATGGGGTTTTTTTTGCCCCCCCCCCTGGAAAAATTCCTAGCGACGTCCATGATTGGAATGTTAGTAATAACATGCACCTTCAAAGAACTATACTAAAGATCCTTGTCATGATAATTTTAAATACTGTCTACAAAGTTGTAACCCATTTATCCAAATGTCGCTGTATTTTTACACGCCAAGTAACTGGCCAGATTTTCTTATGTTGGACCGATTCGTCATAGTGTGCCACGTTTCCCTTACACAAGAGCAAACCGTTATTTTCAGACACTAATGTTTTGTGGACAAAACAATTTTGTTCAAATTTCATTGATGCTTTCAGTTGAAAGGTGAAATAGACCTTTTGACTAAATATATAAATAAAAGTTACAAAATAGACTCTAGGCAACCATGACTTAGATTACAAAATAATTTAATTTCCCTGGCATTAGTACATAAAATGATTCGCGTTAATTAAGTAGAAATGTTTAAAGTACATCTCCTCCTCTATCTTCTTCGGCTTGTTTGGCTCGACATTCTCATTTATGAATTTTAACAAGAAAGTTGTGAGGACGAGACCAAGTGACTCTCACCTGCGTGATATCATTATAATACGTATCAAAACGATTGGAAACGAGCCTGAAGTCGCCTATATATTGCAGTCAAGATCTCAGTTTCACATTTAAATTTTGCTATAAATTCTTCTCAGCGTACGTCATTTTTAAAATTAATTTAATAATGCCACCGTATATGTTTACTTCTTGGAATATCCCCCGCCCTATGGCGGATATATGGGGGCTGAACGGGCTAAAGCCAGGGGCCCCCGTTGATTTAGGGGCCCCAAACTTAGCATATTTTATAATAAATGTGGACAAACGTATACATGAATTGCTGAAAATATGATAAATTAATAATATCTCATCGATTAAAATGATCTCTATTTCGACACGATAATCTTAGCAGTCAAAAAAAACCTGATTTGATAGGCTCAATAACAGAAATTTTTAAAAAATATTTTTTAATATATTTTTTAAATTGGCATCACTTGTCGAGCTCTCGTTGCCGAATGTGAAGTATTAAGACTTGTAGTGCAAGTGGTGGTGGGATCGATCCCTGGGTGGGTTTTGAAATTGTTTTTCATTTTGTTTTTTAAATTTTATAAATTGTTTTTACACTATATTTTAGGATACCGGCAAAAAGTTATTTCTTCGTGTTCGGTTTTTGCATGAATAATCATTTTGGGTGAATATTTACAAGTTACAGTCTAATATTAGCTGCTAGCAATCGTTTTATCTAGAGGTACACTGGCTGGATAAGGCCCCAGTTTGAATTGCAGCCAGTGGCCCCGTGCAGTCTAAATCCGCCCCTGCCCCCGCCATCCAAAAAGTTTGGACACCCTTTATCTAAAGTCAGATTCTCTTATATGCAAAGCTCGATGCTATTCTATTTTTATGTACGACACTTTAATCATACATTGGCCAAGCAAGCAAATTTTTATGACCTAAATTAGGAACTTCAAATGATTTGCAGACTTCTAAGGTAATAGATTCGTTGACTTGGATGACCATGCTGTATCATCAGCGTCTGGTTACGTATAATCTTTTCCAATTAGGCTTGACCTAGTCATGCTCTGTAACACACAGACAAGGGAAAATACACGACTACACGGGAGCGGACTACCACTTTGTCATAATATATAGTGTTAGTTGCTAGTCCGGCAATGATTACAGTCGCTGCTAAAGAATCGTAGGAAACGTTATCTTTAACATGTTTGCAAATGACTACAACTTAAACATTTTGGGTTTCCTAAGTGACAGTTTCGCCCCCAACTACCTTCTCTAGTACGATTTTCAGTGTTGCTTTTTATATTTATCAATGATTTTTTAAATAAAAAATTGCTCTGATGAAAACTTCTGGGTTGGGACTTGCACTGCATGGGTCTTCTTGCACTCTGTTTCATGGGGATGGGAAAGGGGAGTGGTGAGGCAGGATGGAGGAAAGCTTTCGTCGCAATTAGGTAGGCAAATTTGATAATTCTCCTATCTAGAGTTGGTACCAGGCCAACAGACTCGTGTGCTGAGACGTAGTGGCGCCGAGGTTGTAGCAGATCGAAGTAAGCAATTTCATAACCTCGTTCGTTAGTTCAAATACATGATAGGATCATCCGACCTGTGTTTCCTTAGTACTCCGATGGCCATTTCTAAAAGATTTGACCGCCTCAGAAATCTCTCCTAGCTGTTCGTTCCCTTTGGTAGCGGGGAGCAAAGTCGCTAGAATTTATTGGGTCTTCAACCGAGTTCTTTTTGCGCCATTTCATAGGTAGAAAATTAATGTATGTTTTTCTTCAATGACTTCATAATAGATCAGAAAAAACAGTTATGCTCTAACTGTTGCTTGTAAAATATTCTTTTATTATTATATTATATTATTATTATATTAAACACACACACAAAAATTAGATTCGGTAATATAGTTCTAAAAAATATTGAAAAAGACATATACCTCTATTAGTACTATTGATAAAACTTTGACCATTTAAATATCATTTTCTTGTGGAAAAATTATTATAGTGCCCATATTGTAATGTAACTGATGATTTGAAATATCATTTTATATAACTCGATCACAAATATAGCAAGTTTATTGATTAATTAAAGCAAATCGTATTAAACATATTCCTAATTTATATAAATTGTATTTTAAAAATCATATGTTATTACCTTGGTCCATTTTACTTACGTACGTGGAAGAGCATGAAATAGCTTGGTATAAATTAGTTTTTATAAGCTACATTTTTTTATCTTTAAGTTAATTTACATTTTTTCCAAAGTCTCAATAGAAATAGAAGAGTGGTTATCTCAAATAAAAATATTAGGTTAGTGATCTTATTAATTAGTATAAAATTATCACATAGAATGTGCATGCGGGAAAATATTTTCTGATTTTTAAATTTAAATTTGAAATTAATTTCAGGTTGTTATTATTATTTTTTCTTTGCATATTAAAATGCATTACATTTTTAAAATTATTATTGTATTAAATTATCCCTGAAAATTGGACTTTTACATATTCAAAATATGTACTTAGGACTCTCAAAAGATATTTTTTTAAAATATTTATATGACACTTAATAATAATTATAAACTTGCAAAATAATTATAATTATTATTTTTTAAAATTAAATTTAAAAACAAATCTTTAACAGCTGGCTGTTCTTGGAAGTGTGCCGTGTTCAGCAACGGAGATTGTTTCAAATATGTCAAAGAAAGAAAAACATGGCAGGAAGCTCAGGTGATGAATCGTCTTCGGTGTGTCTTAAACAAGTCTCTCAACAAAAAAATTAAATAGTGTGGCTTTAAAATTATTCTTAAAATTAGCATTGGTCAAAAAATTGCATTTTATTTTGTTGTGTGTGGGGGTTAGGGAAAGTTTGGAAGATCTAAAGGACATTGTTTTCAGAAAATTCACTCTTAATAATAATATTTTATTCACATTGGCATATATGTCCTTGTGACGATTTAAATTTTTCAAAGAATGTCATGCAAGTTTTTTAGACGAACAATTTAGTTATATAAATTGGCGAGCTCAACCCGCGTAATTCTTTTTACCCTCGGATGTTATGTAATAATAATTAAATATTTAAAAAATCTTTTTTTTAAAAAAGGACACGCTTTTAACATAATCACTACTTTTAGTTATGTCTCATATATAAGGGATTTGTAGTCAAAAACTTTGTTTTTACAGCTATGTTTTAAAACTTATAATAAAAACTCTTTAAAATTCACGTCTGAAGCCCACACATCTTTTTTACCACTATTTTTTTTTATACCAAACACCTCATAAGCGCCCGCCCAACGTTTTATACCATAGTGTCACGTTCACGCGATGAACTCATGGATGTCAACAAAGCAGACGGGTACCGATGCTTATATATAGACTATAGATAAACTAAAAATGCAATAACTTCAATACGGTACATTCGATCGATCTGGAATTTTGATACAATGCATTGTCATCCAAGATCTATCTGTGGTAAAAATTTTAGATCTCTAGGAAATATCCGAAGTGGTATAATTTTACGTTTCAAGTTTTGAAGGAAGGATGGATGGAAGGATGGATTGATACAACATACAAACATTGTGACTTAAATAAAAGCGTGTAAAAATAGGTTGCTATTTCTAAAGTGTCACCATATAAAAACAATATTTATTACACAAAATTGCTTAAAAATCGATATAACAAAAACGACATAATAGAAATTAATTTTAACTGTTCGGTAATAGTTTTTCTCGAAACTAGATTTCATACTCTACAAATACAAATTCGAAGCATTTTTTAATCTGTATGTAAGAGGATATTCTACTCACAGTGTTTTCATGAATTATTTTATTACAGGCGTACTGTCAATCACTTCCAGGCGGAGGCACGCTCGCGCAGATTTCTTCAAACTCTGATCTTTTCCACCTTCAACCTTCCAAACATGGCTTCACGAGTGGAAGTAAGTCTATAACTTTTACTACAAACGTAAAACCTGTGAACTTGTAGAATTTTTGATTTAACGGGCGTTCAAAGGATTTTCAGCTCAATATAACGCACCGAACGAAACCTCGCTAATTTGTAATTTTCAGCAATCTGTAGTGCTTCCATGAGGCAAAAATTATATGAAAAAATATATCTAGATGTAAGCTAAAGTAATAAATAAAAGGCAAAGCCCTCATTAACTGACTGACTCAGCACTAATTCTCAAACTTCCCGTGTAAGTAGAAGCATGAACTTTGTAAGTTGTTGAGTAGCCTCTCGCGACGAAAACTGGCGTAAAATAATTTTAAAAACTAATACGCATGGGACGCCGGGGGCCCAAAAACGTTTTTTTTCCCTTATACGGCCTATATAAGTTATTAAAATCAATAATTCTCCTATTTCCCGAGTAGGCAGAAGCATGAAACTTTGGGCTGTTGTTGAGTACAAACACACGATGGTGATGGGAGAAAAAATATTTAAATCATCCCTTCCTGGAGGCCGGGGTCCAAATGAAGTTTTTTTTCCTTACATGAGCTTTATAAAAACTGAAAATCACTAATTCTCCTATTTCCCGTGTAGGTAGAAGCATGAAACTTTGGGTAGTTGTTAAGTACACTTCCCACGATGGTAACAGGCGAAAACAATATTTAAATTATCACTTCCTGGGGGCGGGGGCCCAAATGTAGTTTTTTTCTTATATTAAAAACTGAATCATCACTAATTCTCCAACTTCCCGTGTAGGTAGAAGCATGAAACTATGGAAAGTTGTTGAGTCGCCTCTCGCAATAATCTTCTGTATAGAAGGAGCGTCTGTAAACAGATAGATAATTTGCATAAAATAATTTTAAACCTCACTCTTATCGGGGCCGGGGGCAAAAAAACGTTTGTTCTCTTTTCTCGACTTTATAAAATATAAAAATCACTAATTCTCCTCTTTCCTGAGTAGGCAGAAGCATGAAACTTTGGGTAGTTCTTAAGTACATTTCCACGATGGTAACAGTTGAAAACAATATTTAAATTATCACTTACTGGGGCCCCGGGGCCAAAATGTAGTCTTTACTTATATTTTAAAAAAATGAATCATTACTAATTCTCCAACTTCCCGTGTAGGTAGAAGCATGAAACTTTGGGAAAATGTTGGTTAACGTGACGATAGTTGGCGTAAAAATAATTTTGAAATTTTCTCTCATGGGGGCCGGGGGCTCAAAAACGTTTTTTTCCCCTTCAATTGACTATATAAAATATGAAAATCACTAATTTTCCTATTTTCCGAGCAGGCAGAAGCTTGAAACTTTGGGAAGTTGTTGAGTACCCTCTGGCGACAATAATTGGCGAAATGGAATGTTAAAATTACCACCCATGGGTGCCCGGGGACCCAAATGTAGTTTTATTTTCTTATATTGGCTATATAACAATTAATAATCTCTAATTGTCCTTTTTCCCGAGAAGGCAGAATCCTGAAACTTTGGGAAGTTGTTGAGTTCATTACCGCGATGGTAACAGGCGAAAAGGATATAAAATTATTACTGAATGGGTGACCGGGGGCCCAAATGTAGGTTTTTTTCCTTATAAGAGATATAAAAAACTGAAAATCACCAATTCTCCAACCTCCCGTGTAGATAGAAGCATGAAACTTTCCGAGTACCCTCTAGAAATGGTAGCAGGCGAAATCATATTTAAATTATCACTCACCCGGGGCCGGGGGCCCAATGCAGCCTTTTCACCTTATAGGAGATAAATGATATTTATAATAAAGATATAAACTTTGAAAAACTGTGTAAATGGATTTTGACAAAAGTTGGATATAAAGGCTTGATGGCTTATATTAAAATACTATAGAGTATTTGAAATGTTTTTTTTGGTTTTTTTGGGTTGGGGGCCGAGGGCCCTAATCTCTTTTCCGTAAAAGTTTAAGAAATTTTGACCATTCGATTTCAAGCCATTTTTTAAAATACAAACAATGACTAACGAATATATATCTGATTGATACTGTTATTTGAACTTTACATCCTAAAGCCCTATAAATAGTATTTCTGTTCATCCCACGGCCGTTAAGCTTTGGGAAGCTTTTGAGTATACTCCCGCGAATGTTTTTGGCATTAAAAGTTTATAAAACACCACGTAGTAGTAGCCGCCGGGCCCGTAATGCCTTTTTTAAACATGAGATCTATAAAGGGTATTTTAAACAGTGACTAATGTGTATATGGATGAATTGTTGACCAAATTAGATATTTTTAAATACTAAAATTCGATAGGGTAATGAACCCCTAACGTCTGTTCCTTTGGGGGCCGGGGCCGAAAATATTTTTGTTTGAAAACTTTAAAGCTTTTTTTCCTTTAGAATGTAAACAATTTAAATAAATTTTGATACATATCTCAATGAAGACTTAGATTAAAATTTCCAGGCCTCATGAGATATGCACATCCTGCACCCATTTTTCAAGGAGGCGCTTTATGCCCTTTTATTCACCATTTGCTGTTACACGACCTTGACAAATATTGGCAAACAAGTAAATGTCATCATGAAACAGCTTGAAATTAATTGGTGTTTTGTATTTGGTGTTAGGCGTGTTCTCAACGCTAATGAAATACTAATTGTTCGCTGCAAAGGGCGGGTATTTTGATAGTCTATACCAATGGTGGCCAAACTGCGGCTCGCGAGCCACATGCGGCTCTTCTGTGTTCACTTTGCGGCTCCCGAACGATTAATCAAATTAAAACTTTTCGTTTGAAATATATGCTGTGAAATACGCTTAACAGGAAAACGCTTAAGAATAAATATCTGTCAACGAGAAATAAAATACGGTCCCGAAAAAATACAACGTTTTTTGAAACACCTTTTTTCCCTGAACAGGAAACAAAAATCTATTAACACTAAAAGATTTAGGATCTTTGAATGAATCAAGGAAAACACGACCGCACCCCAGAACATTAAAAGGGGTTGGTATGTGTGTTATTAATAATAACAAACCAGCTTTTATATGACAGGACGCTAACTTCGCTTTGAAATGCCCCCAATAATTGAGTTACCGGTTGAGACAGGCGAGCCAAGGTTGTTTACCACCCCCTCCACTCCTACCCCCACCATACTTAAAAAAACTCATAATCTATATTTAGGATTTAAAAAAAAATAATTTCAGTCGTTCAATGATTTTCACTGTAATAACAAAAAAAAATTAACGTTTATAAAGTAAATCTGGACAGAGTCAAAGGGTTGAAAATATTTTTGGTTTATTCAAATTTAAAAAGTTGAAGGAAGCGATTGGTTTGTAAGTGGTTGGTGATGTAAACTGTTAAATTTATTGTTCCCGTTTCGATAAAAATCCACAAAATATGGCATAAAAGTTGCAGGAAACAAAAATAAAAAGAAGAAAATAGAAGCTTTCAAAAAGACGTAATCAAAGATGAACAATCTAATGGAACCTTCTGCTGCTGAAATTGAGCTCTCAGAGTTACATGAAGATCAGGGTTTGGCGATGATTCACAAATTACAATCTGTGATGGATTTGTGAAAGCTCGTGCCAGTAGTAAAATATCCTCAACTTAATTAAGCTAGTTGCCGACTTATATCCATTTTCAGTTCAAACCCACTGCTGTGAATGTTTGTACTCCACCATGAAGTTCATAAAATCAAAGCATCGAGCAGTAACTAGTAATCAGCACCTGACAGAACTTCTTCGCACTACTACTAGCTACTAACCAGATTTAAAGAAACTTGCTAGTTCAAAGGCTTCTTACCATAATTATAAAATTAGCGTCGCAGTGAGTCTTATGCAACGTGTTTCTATTCATAAATTTTCATTTTTTAAATGTTTGTTAATAGAGTAACTGCAACGCATATATTTCTTCAACAAACCGTTATGATTAAAACAATTGAAATGTTCAAGTCATTAAATTCTGGTGATTCATTTTTCAAAATTATTTTTTATTTGAACTTAATGACTTGAAAATTTTCAATTGCTTTAATCATAACCGTTTGTTTGAGTTGTCACAAAAATTCGTTTGTTGATTCATTTTTCAAAATTATTTTTTATTTAACGAATTTTTCATTGTGAGTGGGGACCAATGTTCTCTCTCTAAGGTTCGCTGATCCGTGCGCAAACTAAAAAAAATTCGAGTGCAAAGTTGCACAACATCCACTTTATCTACAATATTTTCCAAAATTTTGCTGCGCGGTAATTCTAAACTGCGTCGGTCAGATATCTGCTCAGCCGCGCAGCTTATAGGGAACATTAATGGGGATGTGAGCGATAATGTCTCAATGCGGCTCTTAAAATTTTTGAATATTAAAAAAATGGCTCTCACTTACTACAAGTCTGGCAACCCCTGGTCTATACTATTAAAAGCCAAAGCCGTGACTCACTGACTCATCACTAATTCTCCAACTTCCCATGTAGGTAAAAGCTTGAAACTTTGGGGATTTGTTGAGTATCCTTTCGCGACGAAAATTCCGTAAAAGATTTTTAAACTTCACACTAATGGGGGCCGGGGGCCCTTTAACGTTTTTTTTCTCCTCATAATTTGGCCTATATAAAATATGAAAATCACTAATTCTAATTCCCGAGTAGGCAGAAGCATGAAACTTTGGGAAATTGTTGAGTACACTTCCGCGATGTTAATAGACAAAAGTATCACTTCCTGGGGGCCGAGGGCCCAAATGAAGTTTGTTTCCTTATGGGGCCGTCCATAAAGTACGTCACACTCCAGAAGGGGGGAGGGGGTGTAAGAAAGTGTGACAGTTTGTGATAGGGGGAGGGGGATCCGGCCATGTGTGACGTCACGCTGTTAATATTAAATTTTGATTTTTTTGTTAATAAAAATCAACATTTTTGTTCGAAAGTGTGACGTACTTTAAGGGGGGGGGGTTCAAAGATGTGTGATAGTTTGTGACAAGGGGGAGGGGGGAGTTAAAAATGGTCAAAAAAAGCGTGACGTGTTTTATGGAAAGCCCCTATAGAAGCTATATAAAAACTGAAAATCACAAATTTCTCATATTTTCCGTGTAGGTAGAAGCATGAAACTCTGTGTATTGATAAGTACACTTCCGCGATGGTAACAAGCGAAAACAATATTTAAATTATCATTTAATGGGGGCCGGGTGGGCCAAATGTAGTTTTTTTCTTATATATAAAAACTGAATCATCACTAATTCTCCAACTTCCCGTGTAGGTAGAAGCATGAAAATTTGGGAAGTTGTTAAGTAGGTAGCCCCTCGCGACGAAAATTGGCTTAAACGAATTTTAAACATTTTTTCCTCATATGGGCTATATTAAAATTAAAAATCACTAATTCTCTTATTTCGCGAGTAGACAGAAGAATGAAACTTTAGGAAGTTGTTGAGTACAAACATGCAATCGTAACGGGCGAAAAAATATTTAAGTTATCACTTCCTGAAGTTTTTTCCTTATATCAGCTTTATAAAAACTGAAAATCATTAATTCTTCAACTTCCCGTGTAGGTAGAAGCATGAAACTTTGGGAAATTGTTGAGTACACTTCCGCAATGGTAACAGGCGAAAAAGAATTTTGAAATTTACACTCAATGGGCCCGGGGGCCTAAAAACATTTTTTCTCTTTATATGGGTTATATATAAAAATTACTTATCAATTATTCTCTTATCAATTTCCCGAGAAGGTAGAAGCATGAAACTTTGAGTAGTTGTTAAGCAACATTCCGCGATGGTAAAATGGTAAAAAAAATTATATAAATTATCACTTACTGGGGCGGGGGTCCAAATGTAGTTTTTTTTCTTACATTTATAACTGACTCATCACTAATTCTCCAACTTCCCATGAAAGTTAGAAGCATGAAACGTTGGGAACTTGCTGAGTACTCTCTTAGGACAATAATTGGCGAAAAATAATTTATAATTGTGGCCGGGGGCCCAAGCCCGTTTTTTCCCTTATATGGGCTATATAAAACTGAGTCAATACTAATTCCTCATCTTTCCGTGTAAGTAGATGCATGAAACTTTGGAAAGTTGTTGAGTACCCTGCTGTGATGGTAAAAATTATAAAATTATCACTAACTGGGGGCCGGGGGCCAAAATGTAGTTTTTTCTAATATGATCTATATAATACAGACTCAACATTAAATATCCAATTTCCCGTGTACGTAGGAGCATGAAACTTTGGGAAGTTGTTGAGTACCCTTACCGTAATGGTAACATACGAAAACAAAATTTAATTATCACCTCGATAGGATTACTTGAAACTGATTTTTTACTTTCCGTTTTTGTTTTTCTGCGGGACCACGACAGACAGACGGACAAGACGGTGACACCCAGTGGGGTAACTATTGGGGGGGGGCCCGGGCGGCACCCATTTAGTGGTGGCATTTGTGGGCATGTGAAAAGCACAACCATTTCCGACAACCGCCATTTTTCCTTTGAAGGGGGAAAACCCGAGTGAAACAAAAGTATTCGTACTTACGAGTCTTAAATAACGGATTCGAACAACCTTTGTTTGATTACATAATGGATGTAACTAACGTAAACCCGTTCAAAAATTTTTAATCGCCCAAAAAGGTATTGAATTGTTTGAAAAATTAAGCGATATACGCCACAGATTACACTTTTATAAGAAAACTAAACAAAGAACACATCACCGCAGGGCCGAATAATATGTGTTATTAATATCGCAACGACGGTTTTTACGTAGAATTTCGACATTCGCAGTACCTACATGGCATGGAGCTTCAAACGTTGTGTTTAACTTGCATGAGTAATTTATATTACTGTTTAGAGTTTTCAGAAAAGTATTTTTAGGGAATTATTCAAAAGTAGGGCTGTTATCGATTAATTTAAATTTAATCGTTAACTTTTGAAAAATTAACGATTAATTAATATTTAATTTTGATTAAAGCCAAAAATAGAAATTTATGACGTCATTAAACGGAACATTTCAAGGGAAGTAACAAAAACAGGTAATTGACTTTTTTTATTGTATTGAGTTATTTCCCCTGTCTCACAGACATTAAAAAATAAAATAAAATTAATAATATTTTGAAATAAATTTTATCACAATGTGTTGATACTTGATCGGATGTTTGTGCTGAAGGTGGTACGTCAGCAATGTATTTGATCCTTTAAAAGAGAATTGTTTATAGCAGTGAACACTTTAAACTTTTTCACCATCTTCGACTTTGCCATCCGCAGTTAGCTTAAAAACAAAATGTGTGCTCAACTATCCAGTTCATGCTGTCAGCCATTTTTTAGTTGACGTCTGACGTCCACATACATTAATAAAATAAATTATAATACTACGCGGGAGAAGTTTGTAAGTAAAAAAAAATATAAATTATTATTAATTATTAATAATTAATTATTTATTAATAAAAAAATTCAAAAATATTATAAATATTTTCTTTAATTTTAATCGAATTTTTATCGAATTAAAATAATTTTAATCGATAAAAAATTTCAAAAGATTAATCGAGAAATTAATCGTTAATTTCCGCAGCCCTATTAAAAATTAAATTTATATCCTCTTTATTGCATTTAAGTGGCACGAAAAAAATGTGTTTTTCATTAAAATACGGTTATTCATTAAAATAGTTAAGCCTATCCAATTAAAGTAATGTGTAAATGATTTGAATTCGTCTATATTAAGGAAAATTATTAAGATTTATAACAAGAATAAGAAAATATTCAAGTTTCTTCGTTTATATACACTACACTAAGCATAAATAATTTCGAAAAAGACAAACTTTAAAACTTCAAGCGGCTTGGAAAAATTGACATCTGAAGAAGTAACTAGTAAAATGAAATCAGATGCTGGAATTTTACTCAATTCAATGCAAACTTTTTCTCTTCTAAGTTATCTCAATTTATGGAAAGCTGTCATTTTTAAAACAATTAATACAAACTTATGCATGGAACAAAGAGATGTTGCTAATAGAAAAAGCTGGTATATAAGCCAAACAATTTGTGAAAAATTTAAGATATCAACTGAACGCAAAGCTGGAATGATTAAAAAAATATGAGTATGGGAAATTAAGAAGACCTTGTTTCTATCTTTAGAACAAGAATTACAACGAGAACTGTTTTTATCCATGGATTTATTTATAAAAGTACGCTTTGATGATTTGCATGTCCTTGCAAGAAAAAAATTTGTATATAATACCATGTAACCTACTAGAGGAAGCATTTGAACATCAAATAAATTACTTTATTGACATTGATAAAGAACAGTTCAATATTGAAAGAAAAAGTAGCCAGGTTTTTATGGCTGTACCTAAACTACAAGAAGAGGCATAATGTAGGAAAAACGGGGAAAAGACCCCCTTGATCTATTAAAATTCATTCAAAAGTATCGATTGGAAAATTCTTCACCCAACATTATAATTTTGCTATGAATTGTTTTCAACAATTGCTATCAGTGACGCTAGCTGTGAAAGGAGCTTCTCCAAACTGATGTTGATAAAAAAAATTATCTTCGTTCCACGATGAGCGATTTAAGACAAGAAAATAGTGTCCATAGAACAAAATATTACAAATAATTAAAATTTTAATAGCATAATACACGATTTTTCTATTATGAAAATGAAATATAGGAAAGTAAATGTATAAATATGTTTACATACTTATGTATACAATTTCTTTGTTTGTTTATGGTTTTTGGGTGTAAATTTGGAATATGTTTTGTCTCTTGCGGAGGGGGGGGGGTCCTGCGACCTCGATAACCTTCTTGTGGCTTTTAAAAGTATAGCGTATTTTTTTATAAATGTGTTTTTATAGGTATATCATCTTATACTGCCTCTTTTATTACTGCTTACATAAATATGGCATGCAATGGTAAACATGTTTTCCCACCTTCACTTCGTTTCAGTTACAATTATTTATTCATGTTTATTAATTTATACAAACCTTCATATAATCCACGAAGTGACCGTCCATAAATGACGTCATGCAATTTTGGCTGATTTTTCACCCCCCCCCCTTGTCACACGTCGTCACAAAAACTTAACTTCAATATGACGTCACAACGCTTTGACCCTAAAAGCCGTATTTTACATTTGAAAATGAGCATGTTTCAAATCAAATTTTTGTCATTTCGTATTTTTTAGTGCAAGGCTGCACTCTAATATCGTAACACTCGTTGTACATAAACGTCATTAAATAAAGTGTCAGTAATCAAATATTCAAGAGGAAATTTTATTTAATGTTGCGCGTTTTCACGTGACGTAAGATTTATTAAACACACCCCCTCGTCACAAATGTTTGACTCCCCCCCCCCAGATGCGTAACGTCATTTATGGACGGCCCCTAAAAAGGGCGGCAAATTGGAGACCGCCCCGGGTGGCAAAAGTTCTAGCAGGACGGAGGAGTTAATATATGTAGTAGTATATCCATCATGATCCAGATTGAAATCAATTGGTGTTTTGAATGTGTTACGCGGGTTGTCAACGGTAACTGAAATCATAATTTCCATAGCGAAGTGCGGGTATTTTGCTAGTCTACTCTATAAAGCTCAGTTGGTGTTTCTATATGGGTATGTTTGTATGTTTCACTTTTCGACTTTCAATTACACAATCACGGAAAAACCAAATGACGGACGAGGACCAAATTTTTCAGGACGGTTCCTTTTAACCTTCAGAGGGTTTTAGTATAGTTCTTGTAATTATCCCTTTCGTCTGAAAACCATAAATTAAAAAATCAGAAAATGTAGAGACAAAGAGAGAAAACTTAAATCTCTACTTCATATTGAAAAAATTTATGCGGACATTCAAAACAAGTTATTTTTTGTGCAGTTTTTTTTCTTCCAAGACTTTATTTTGAGCGGTGCGTTTTCAAAAAAAAATATTTTCAATTTACGGTGCGCACATTTTTGTGTGCGCATCTTAAATTGAGCTGTGTTATTTTATAATAATACTAGACGCCCCGCGGCGTAGCATACGCCGGAGACTTTCTCATAAATAGTGCAAAGAAAAAAAAAGGAATAAGGGACACAAACAGTAGCACGAACAAATGGGAACAATGCGATTGAAAGTTGGGGGGACCACTGAAGCATTTTTGGGAAGTATTTTAAAGTATTTTATTTATTTGGTGAAAGGTCGTTCCCTTTTTGTGCAGCCAAACAATGGAATTCTCTACCATTTCACATACGTAGTATTCAAACAACCAAGTCCTTCAAGACTGCACTTAAGACACATCTTTTCAAAATTTATATTCAAAATTGATGAAACAACATTTCTTGTAAATGATTAACGTAGCTTATGTACAATGTACTGTAATTTTGTGTGTTTGTTGTGATATGAAAGTTAATTTAATACTTATAGGTATGTTATTTATTTCATGTAAAGCGCTGTGAGCCCAGTTCCTTACTGGGATACAGCGCTGTATACATAATCAATTTATTATTATTATTATTATTTCGGACATCGCCAAAATTTCTGTTTTGTCACCTTATACTCCTCAAGTATTCATGTATTGAACATATTGTTGAGAGTGTATGATTAAAAATTTAAATAAGAAAAACCCGTAAAAAACCAAGTTTTTGACTATAAATCCTTTATGTACGAGAAGTAATTAAAAGAATGTTCATTATAATACGCAGCGCCAGACCATCCAGAAATACAAAATTGCAGTTGTGTCGTAAAACATGTTTAATATAATGCGCACCGATCAGGAATATGTTTATAAAAAGAGCTGTCAATAAAATACGCACCTTATTGCGCGACAGAAAGGTTGTTCAATATAATACGCACCGCGACGCTCTATCTCAAAAAATAGCATGATACATAGGAATAAAAAAATAATCTAAAAAATCAATAATTTAATTACGGTACATGCGATCGATCTGAAATTTTGACACATTGTTTTTATCATCGGTACGAAACTGCCTTTTAAATTTCAGCTCGCTATCTTGCGAGCAAGTGGGTAAAAAATCGATCAAAAGTTTTGGCGACAAGCAAGCAAGGTCGGCCGCAGACACCACGAGTTAATATAAAGTATTTAAAAACAAATGTTGCCGCTTGGGCTTGAACATAAGACCTTCCGCATGTCAGGCGGATGTAATTATCAATACACTACGACATACATGCAAACTAAGAAGGAAAAACGTAAGAGAATGTAAAAAACATTGCTGGTCTCAAGACATGCCCCACCACTCCAAAACATTCGCTTGCCAACCGTTAACTGTGTTTAGTTGACCCCAGCGAGTTTCATTCGTCATGCTTGTTTGCACATGCTTGCTTGCGTCGTGGTGTCTCGCATGGTCCCATGAAGAGAATTATATATAAAGATATATAGATTATTCATATTTTGTTTGGCTTTGTGGTACAACGGAATGGCTTTTTAAATCCCTTATATTAAATTCATCGCCGTCTCTGTCGTCATCTCTCTCTGTCTGTATAGGGCGGGCGGAAAGACAAAAGTAAAAAATGACCCACTTTCCGTGATCCGATCGAGCTGAAATTTGGCACATGGACCCGTCGAACCTAACAATGCATCGTATCAAAACTTGCAGATCGATCGAACTTACCGTAATTCAATTTATGCATTTTTTGTTTATCCTTATATAATGTATGTAATTAAAATTCACTGTTTGTTATTGTTTTTTTTCCACGTGAGAGTTTGAGTTGACGCGTTGACGCGACCCATTGAAGTACCGGCGTGCTTTTGTTTACATTTTACGTGTCACGCTGAGCTCGGTCAAGCAATCGGTGACCAGACTTTTCCCCTCTCCCCCTACCCCCACCCCCCAGGGTTATGAAGCAATGTTGAGTTAAGACAGATTCAGTCAGTAAATATTTGTAGCGTTTGAAAATAATCAATACTGTTAGTTATGTCTCATATATAAGGGATTTATAGTCAAAAACTTTGTTTTTACGGGTTTGTTTTTTAAATCCCTTATATTAATTTCGAAATCTTGTCTGTCGTCATCTCTCTCTTCGTACGTCGGTCGGGTGGAAAAACAAAAGCAAAAAATGACCCACTTCCCGTGATGCGATCGAGCTAAAATTTGGCACATGGACCCGTCTCCCCTAACAATGCATCGCGTCGAAATTTCAGATCGATCGAACGTACCGTAATTAAATTAATGCATTTATAGTTTATCTATAAACTTTATGTAGCGGTCGCTTTCGTTTACATTACGGGTCACTTGACTTCAGGCCAGCCACCTGTGAACAGATCTCGTGTTTAAACGAGGTAAACCGGCGTGCTTTTGTTTACATTTTGCGTGTCACGCTGGGGCTCGGGCCAGCGATCGGTGACAAGACCTTTCCCCCTCTCCCACCCCCACCCCCCAGGTTAAAAGCAAAAGGGATTTAAGACAGATTCAGTCTGTAAATGTTTGTCGTGTTTGAACATAATCAATACTGTTAGTGATGTCTCATATATAAGGGATTTATAGTCAAAAACTTTGTTTTTACGAATTTGTTTTATTTAGGGGTACTTTCTTGATATCATAGATGGGTTAAAACTATCTCATTAAATTTGTCACAGGATGAATGGAATTTATTTTTAAATTAAGCGTTGTGATATGTTGTTTATAACTCAAAATTTAATTTTAAAAGTACGAACTATGCAAGGGAATTTTATGAGAAACGAAATGGCCCAATTCCAATAAACTAAATCGTTAGTAGAGCACTTATATGTTGTTGTTTTTTCTAATATTTTTTTTGCATGTTCTTTATTCCTAATTTAGATTTGGTTTTTAATCTATCTATCTATCTATCTATCTATCTATCTATCTATCTATCTATCTATCTATCTATCTATCTATCTATCTATCTATCTATCTATCTATCTATCTATCTATCTATCTATCTATCTATCTATCTATCTATCTATCTATCTATCTATCTATCTATCTATCTATCTATCTATCTATCTATCTATCTATCTATCTATCTATCTATCTATCTATCTATCTATCTATCTATCTATCTATCTATCTATCTATCTATCTATCTATCTATCTATCTATCTATCTATCTATCTATCTATCTATCTATCTATCTATCTATCTATCTATCTATCTATCTATCTATCTATCTATCTATCTATCTATCTATCTATCTATCTATCTATCTATCTATCTATCTATCTATCTATCTATCTATCTATCTATCTATCTATCTATCTATCTATCTATCTATCTATCTATCTATCTATCTATCTATCTATCTATCTATCTATCTATCTATCTATCTATCTATCTATCTATCTATCTATCTATCTATCTATCTATCTATCTATCTATCTATCTATCTATCTATCTATCTATCTATCTATCTATCTATCTATCTATCTATCTATCTATCTATCTATCTATCTATCTATCTATCTATCTATCTATCTATCTATCTATCTATCTATCTATCTATCTATCTATCTATCTATCTATCTATCTATCTATCTATCTATCTATCTATCTATCTATCTATCTATCTATCTATCTATCTATCTATCTATCTATCTATCTATCTATCTATCTATCTATCTATCTATCTATCTATCTATCTATCTATCTATCTATCTATCTATCTATCTATCTATCTATCTATCTATCTATCTATCTATCTATCTATCTATCTATCTATCTATCTATCTATCTATCTATCTATCTATCTATCTATCTATCTATCTATCTATCTATCTATCTATCTATCTATCTATCTATCTATCTATCTATCTATCTATCTATCTATCTATCTATCTATCTATCTATCTATCTATCTATCTATCTATCTATCTATCTATCTATCTATCTATCTATCTATCTATCTATCTATCTATCTATCTATCTATCTATCTATCTATCTATCTATCTATCTATCTATCTATCTATCTATCTATCTATCTATCTATCTATCTATCTATCTATCTATCTATCTATCTATCCATCCATCCATCCATCCATCCATCCATCCATCCATCCTTCCATCCATCCATCCATCCATCCATCCATCCATCCTTCCATCCATCCATCCATCCTTCCATCCATCCATCCATCCATCCATCCATCCATCCATCCATCCATCCATCCATCCATCCATCCATCTATCTATCTATCTATCTATCTATCTATCTATCTATCTATCTATCTATCTATCTATCTATCTATCTATCTATCTATCTATCTATCTATCTATCTATCTATCTATCTATCTATCTATCTATATCTATCTATATCTATCTATACTAGATAAACATTTCTCTATTTAATTTTCCAAAAGAGTTTGAAAGTTAATTGAAAGGCGGTCGCTTAAAATAAGGTCTTAAAATAAAATTCAATACATTTACTACATTTAGTTTATTACCCCTTTCTATATAAGCAAATAATGCCTGTTAATGTGAAGGTGGGAGCGTGCTTCCTTAACTTATACGTGCTGTTACAAATATTTCATTACTTTAAATAGTCTAACGTTGTGGAGGGTAAATAAAATACTTTTTTTTACGTGACGGCGGTTGCAAAATATTTAAAAACTGGCAATTAACTTTATTTAGTATCCTTAAAATCGTGAGTGAGTTTATGAGAAAATCAATACGTTAAGGAAAACAACTCATTGGTAAAGAGCATTACAAGTTGAAGTGTTTTTTCCCCTAATATTTTTAAAATCCCTTATATTAACTTCGCGGCCGTCTCTGTCTTTGTCGGGCACGCGGAAAAAAACAAAAGTCGAAAATGAGCCACTTCCCGTGAAGCAATCGAGCTGAAATTTGGCACACGGACCCGTGTCGCCTAACAATGCATCGTATCAAAATTTCAGATCGATCAAACGAACCGTAATTAAATTAATGCATTTTTAGTTTATCTATATAAACTATATGTAGCGGTCGATATTGTTTACATTTTACGGGTCACTTGACTTCACGCCAGCCACCGCTGAACACATCTCGTGTTTTAACCAGGTTAACCACCTGGAGTTGAGTTAACGCGTTGACGCCACCCGTCCATGTCCACACCCTTTCCCCCCCTTCCCCCAGTTTTAAGGTCAGGGGAGATAATTTCGGTTTCAGTCTGTAAATGTTTGTCCCGTTTGCAGATAATCAATACTTTTAGTTATGTCTCATATATAAGGGATATAAAGTCAAAAACTTTGTTTTTACGGGGTTGCTTTATTAACCCCGTTTTTATTAACTCGCTTTCGATCCTGTGGCATTGTTTTTGGTGGTTTGTCTGTCCACAATTTTTTCAAATCTTCCAACGTAAAATTGAACCAATTCTGATGGTCCTAGAGAGCTCCAGATTTTACCACAGTTTGATCTTGGATGAAAATACATTGTATCAAAATTTCAGATCGATCGAATGTACCGTATTTCAATTAATGCATTTCTTAGTTTATCTTAATATAAGCCTCTGTATCCGCCTGCCATAGTTTAATTGCACGTGGCGAGTTCACCCCGTGACCTCATCGCTTTATTTTATTTATGATATATATATATATACATACATAACATTAAAAAATATATACACTCTAAACAAAGTGTACTTCAAGTTTATAAAGAATTAGATAATTCCATTTTTAAAAAATTCTTATTTTTTACTGATTAACGTCATTTTGTGTCCCTTTCCTATACTAATAAAATTCTAATCTCCCTCTCACGAATGGTCCAACTTCCCATTTGAATAAAAGTCTGTAAATTTTCAGACTCATACTAAAATAGTTCAGCACGGCTGAACTCTGAACCAAAATTATTATTGAGTAAAATCGCCTTCTCTTTATATTTGCTAAATTATTACAATATAATCATTGGCTACTGGACTGATGGATATATCTAGAGAAAAGTTTTTTTTTCTTCTAAAAATGTATATCTTCGTTTCACATACGTTTTTTAAGCGAATATATCAATCTTAAATATACTTGGAAAATAAATTATCTATTTTCAAGACACAAAAACAGGGGGAAAAAGGGAGTGAGGATAGAGAAAAAGTGGACTTAATTATATAATTTACAAAATATTATGTCTTATCGGAAAACGGTAATCAACAAAGAATTGAATCCCTCGGTGAAAGAGCAACATTTACGATTTTGGAATCCATCTGTAATCAGGACCGTTTTTATGAAAGGTACAAAGGTAAAAAAACAAATTATAAAAATAGTCTTGATATATTTTAATTTGCTTTTTTATTGATTCATTTAACTTCCTTTAAGTTCTATCAGCGTATTAAAGACTATATGAGTGTCATTCCGAATGTAACCTTATGTGTATTTCAATCTATAGCAATGAGAAATGTTTGTTTTCAGGATTTTAAATTAAATTAATGCCCTTTTCAAATCGGTTGTTTAGTTTCATAGTGCTCTTTATATTACGTAAAATTGTCTCAGGGTTAGAAAATTACATTTTTCATATTTATATTTCTGACCAACTGAAAGTTACATTCCAAGAGTAAGCACCAAATTTAGTTACATTATAACCAGAAGGTCGAAATTAAATCGTCACATACACATACATACTTAACATATAATTATTGGCATATTTTCAAATGCGTATTAAACCTTTGGGGGCAGTACGCTCCAGCTGCAATAGCGCGGGTACATTTCTGGTATATATATATATATATATATATATATATATATATATATATATATAAGCTAATACTCGCCTATCGTTTTGGGCTTTTTACTGGCATCCACTTATTACCTCATATATTAGAGACGCTAATTATATACAGAATATATTGCGTCTTATCTATGGTTTATTTCCTTACTTAATTTGTAAATTTAGAAAGTGTGTTGGTTTTTCTAGGTTGATAAGGCTAATCATTCCATAACCAAATTCCATGGGGTGTCTCGTAATTATAAACACCATTTTGAGTTTGTATTCCCATCTTATGAGGCATAATTTTATTGTCTATCTTTTAAAATGGTTTATCAAATATTTTAAAAAAATAGCACTTTAGCAATTGTACATTCTTTTATCTTGAAAGTTTGGATCGGAGCAAACGACATAAAAACAGAAGGAGTCTGGAGATGGCCGGATCAAACGTCAGCAAACCTGGGCACTCTGTGGGTCGCTGGTCAACCCGACAACCTCAATGACCAGGACTGCGTGGAGCTCCTCCCAGACGGCCTTGTCAATGACCTGGAATGTAGCACTGCAAGGCCATTTGTTTGTATGGAAAAACGTGAGTTTTAGTGTATTCAAGACATTTACGCTATTCATAGGCAGATGTATTTGGTTGTTCATATCATTTACGCAATACATAATCAGAGTTGTGTGTGCTTTCTAGTCATTTTCACATTTCATAGTCAGATGTTTTTGTAAGTTCAGGTTATTTAGGCTATTTCAGTGGCAGATTTATGTGTGTGTTCAAGTAATTTACATTAATCATAGGCGACTTATTTGTGTTTATAAGTATATTTTTGTATATTTAGGCTTTTCATAGATAGATTTATTTCAGTTTTCAAGACATAAACGAAGTTCTTAGATTTATTTATTGGAGTGTTAATTTAATTTACGCTATTCACAAAAAGATGTATTTGTTGTATGTTGAAAATGTTGAGACAAATAGAGAAGTATTAAATCTCATTTCGATATTGAACAGCTTCATGCTGACATTCAAAACGAGTTTAGTATTTTCTGTAAAAAATATATAGGCTTATTTAATACGCATTATTACATAAAAACAATAACAAAAAACAAAGGGAACACTCTTTTTCCAAAAAAATATAAGAGGAATGAACGCATAATTAATTTGCTATACATCCTTTTTCGGTACGACAAGTCTGATTCGTCCGAAACTCATAAATTAATTCCAACTCATGCATTTGTTTTCTCCTATCTACTACGTGTCTTATCATCGTTCCGTTGTATTTTATTGCAAATGTTATCTCATATCCTGATTGAGTTTTACTATCTTACTTATGGTATTTCATATTACTAATATGTTTACGATCTCACCATTGACATATTACGTCATGGCTGTGTTTTATAACATAATTTATTTCTATCACAAGATGCCTATTATTTTACTAACTCATTAATGCTATCTCATCTAACGACGGCATTTTTCTTATCTCACTTATGTCATCCATTCTTACAGCCGTGTCAACTGACCCTTGCTGGCTGTGGCCGGGAGCCACTCACAACGATGGCAGGTGTTTCAAGTACATTTCAGATCGCAAGAACTGGGCTGATTCACAGGTCTCATTATATACACCTACTTTAACATTTTATATTTTCAAATTATTTTTTTATTGTAATATACAACTTTGTACGTTTGATGTATTTGTAAAACACAAAATACTCGAAATACTTGTCTGGGTTAATACACCATAATGTCTCCAAATGGTCAATACAAATCTCAGATACAAAGGAACATATATTCCTGAGTTCCTTTGCCGCTCATTTGACAAATATATTCAGATGGGTGTCCACATTTTTCGGAAAAAACCCGTATTCTATTAAGTAATAATATGTGCGTGCCGGATTAGATTGTAAACAAAAATGTTACAAGTTGAAACTGAGATCAAGTCTTTTTAATTACATAAAATTGTAAAAGTAATATTTTGTGTGATAGGTTGTGGAGTGCAATCACAATTTACAAGCTTTTATAAATATCTTATTCCATCATTAAAAATAACTAAAATTTTATGAATAATGGAAAATATATGATATAAAACTGTTTATTTTAAATTATCAATCGGCATCCTTACGTCTCGTGAGACGATGGTGCATCACCGTTGGGTTGGGTTGCATTTCCTCATGTGGCTGTACAGTCCTAACCTTGAGTGGCAGTCTTTACCACAGCTTTTGCTCACGAGTTCTGTGCTTCCCAATGTTTTGACTTTTCTCCTGCCTCTTCTGTGTGTAGCCTCCTCCATTCTTCGCTCCTCGGCTACTATGACGCCCGCCCAACTGTGCGGCATGTAGATCGGTCTTCGCTCTACGCTCCCAGTCGCTTATGCTTATTTTGGCTTTCATGTCTCTCTGGTAGACATCTTTAAATCGGAGACGTGGGTGACCTGTCTTCCTCTTTCCCGAAAGCACTTCTCAATATAGGAGGTCCTTGGGGATACGACCTAGGCTCATTCTTTTTACACGTCCTAGTCATCTAGCCCAAGATTTTAAACTATATACCTTAAAATAAATCAAATGTGTCGAAAATTAACTAGAAAGGAAATTATTTGTAAAAATATGTGATATATAACTATCTTTAAACTTTAAGTTTGACAAAAGAAAAAATACTACGTCACCGACTTTGCCATCGGACGTCATGGAATCTCGTGCACATAATATCATAACAGCACACCGTCGACTTTTTAAAATATCATAATCTAATTTGGTTATATTAAAAGCGTCAGCATTCTATTTCTGCCGTCATTGGTGGTTCTTACAGAAACACAATCCAAGTCATTATTTAAGATGAGGTCGTGGGCAAGTTTAAATGTTAACGTTGGCCGCATTTAGTCTGCGGGCCGAAATTTGAACACCCGAGGCTTAATTAGTTAAATTGTTTCATGGTGTCATTTATATTTATTAAAATAGGTTGAGTCATTTCCGTTTGCATTTAATTTTAATTTAAACTTTTTTTTTGATTTTGTAAACAAGACTTTAATTTTTGTTTTAACTAAAAAATAAAATTATTCTTAGGCGTACTGTCAGTCACTACCAGGAGGAGGGATATTGGCCTCAGTGAGATCAGACGCTGAAAGGCTAATAATAGCCCCAGAAAAGAATGGCCTGAATCAGAAAGGTTGGTTTGTGAATAAAGATGTTTGCTGTATTTAATAATCTAGTATTTTTAAATCCCTTTAAAGATGTTTACTAAATAAATAAGTCAAGGGTAAGTCTACCCCCACACCTTACTTTTTAACTGCTATCTCATTCTTGTCTTGTATCTTTGTTAAGCATGGTCTGGCGTTAATGACATCGACATTGAGGGAAAGTATGTGTGGGCCAACAAGGAGCCCGCCAGTATATCCTTCCTGTGGGCGGCTGGGGAACCCAACAATTACATGGACGAAGACTGCGCCTACTTCTACCCAAACGGTCTCATCAATGATAACAAGTGTGATGAACCCTTAGCCTCAGTTTGCATGCTGGTATTGTCGTAAACAACACATGAAATGACAACATCTCATGTTACAGAAACTTTTCAAATACCTATTATATTTTTTGGAATAAAGGCTTTTGCACTATGACGTGATTTGGTTCAATTTTGTTCATTTAATAAAACGTTATATTTATTTTGACGCCATATGTCTTAAAGCTATTTGTCGTTCTTCCTCTCTACAAAAGTTACAGACATTTGATCAATATCAATGTACATAATTCATATTGTCTGTATGGATGTAATGCTGTTAGGTGGCGCTGCGATCGATTTTTTTATAGTGCTACTGATTTTAGAAATTTTACTGCACCAAAAATAACACTTTTCGAACGTTCCGCATAAAATTGTTCAATATCATAATAAATGAATCAAATAAAAATAAATAAAGTAAATGAAAGTTCTGTATTACGTTATTTTTTAATCTGATGTGTATTTATTTAGAAACCTCGAGGCATTTTTGACGGGTGATACACTAGTAAATAATATAATAGCCCAAGTCACAGGTTGGTTTGATGTGTAACGCTATGACGTCTTTTTTTAAGTTTATATTTCAATTTTGGAAAAGGGAACGATGTAAAAATAGTATTTGAGGATTTATAATTATAAAATACTTTGTATACATTTCAGCAAGTTTAATATTTCGTATTTATCAAACAATGATAAATTAGTTGGGCTTTTGAAAAAGTGTGCGCCGTAGGCGCCACGGCACCCCAGCGCAACCTAGTTATTATATAATCCCCCTCAATTATGCTGCCGTAACGTTGAGGGACATCACTCTGCTTTTTCTAAAAATTGAAAATGTAGACTTAAAATTCATAATCATTTTGGTTTCCAGTTTAACATTAACCAAACAACGCACGAACCTTTGACGTCAGCATTTGTGTTGTAAATAGTCCTGACTGACTCAAAGAGTTTTTTGGGGGGATTTTTTTGTGCAGTAATTTGGTGCGCTGCTTTCTAAAATTAGTAGCGTCACGGACAGGACAGACGGGAAGTGCAGTTAAAAATCGTGTATTGATTAGCACTGTAAGAAAAATGTTTATATAAATACTTTGTGTACATTTCAGGCAGGGGCGGATTAAGACTGCAAGGGGCCCCTGGCTGCAATTCAACCTGGGGCCCTATCCAGCCAGCGTCCCTTTAAATAAAATAATTGCTAGCAGCTAATATAAGACTTTAGCTTGTAACTAAATAGTTCATCGGCTCCTTTAACATACTTTGTCTGTTCTACGGGATCGGCCTTCCCAGCCAAACAGATTATTCATGAAAAAATGGAATACGAAGAAAGAACTGTTTGTCGGTATCCTAATATTGAGCCTAAAAATACAATTTAAAAAAAAACATGTGTTTCCACGCCAGGAATCGATCGCGTTGCCATTTGTACAGTAGGCCGACTTTGTACCTCAAGACCACACGAGCCTGATGAATGATGTAAATTTAAAAAATATAAACAATAATCTTTAATATTTTCTGTTAGTGCACCTATAAAATTGGTTTTTTTTTAATTAATATATGTAATTTATGATATTTTCAGAAATTCATGCAAACATTTGTCCATCTTTCCTATAAAATATACTAAATTTGGCGGCCCCTAAATCATCGGAGGCCCCTGGCTTTAGCCCGTTCATCCCCCCTCGCTTAATCCGCCATAGATTTCAGGAATATTTCGTATTTTTCATACAAGGATAACTTACTTTGGGCTTTTGACACAAAAAAGTGGGCGCCGTAGGTGCCCGACAAACCCTATTATAAAACTAGGGGTTGTAGGCACCTACGGCGCCAACTTTTTTCAAAAGCCCACGTAACTTTTCCTTGTTTGATAAATATGAAGTATTAAACTTCCTGAAATGTACACAAAGTATTTTATAATTATAAATCCTCAAATCCTCTTTTTACATTAAAAATGTGATTTTGATTACAGTCAAACAATGGGATGATCACCTCAAAATGAAACCTTTCTTTTTTAAATCCTTTATATTAACTCGTGGTGTATGGGTGTTTGAACCCTTGATTGCTTGCTTGTCGCAAAAATTTTTGATCAATTTTAACCCACTTCCTCGTAAGCTAGCGAGCTGAAATTTTGCAGGCAGTTTCGTACCGATGATAAAAACAATGTATCAAAATTTCAGATCGATTGCATGTATCGTAATTAAATTATTGATGTTTTAGATTATTTTATTTATTCCTCTGTATCATGTTATTTTTTGAGATAGAGTGTCGCGGTGCGTATTATATTGAACAACTCTTTTTGTAAACATATTCCTGATCGGTGTGCATTATATTAAACATGTTTTACGACACAACTGCAATTTGTATTTGTGGATGGTCTTGCGCTGCGTATTATATTGAACATTCTTTTAGTTACTTCTCGTACATAAAGGATTTATAGTCAAAAACTTGGTTTTTTAGGTTTTTTAAATTTAACTGCTATGGACTGTTGTACTATGTCCCTCAGCGTTACGGATTGAGTGACTGGGGCTTTTAAATATGAGCTCATTGTTAGTAGCGTCTCCAATAGGTGTAGGAAGACCAATTTCATGCAACTCAAACCATGTTGAAGAAGAATTTTATTGACTTCGTGAAGTGCTTTGTTCAACACAATCTCATCAGTGATCTGTCTCACGTAATCAAGCGTTAAATTTGAGAGGTGATAATCGCATAATTTGACTGGTTTTGCTGGTCGACAAAATGTGAGACGCGGTGGTCGAGTGGAAGCGCCGTCTGCAGTGCGTAATCATTCGAAGCTGGTTTCACCGAGAAAATGAAGCAGAAAATGCGGAGATAGAAGCATTCCTCATCCTTCATTTCTACTGTATACATGCGTGCGACGATTTTATTGCCCCCTCTTGATCTCTCCTTCCACTCTCCTTTGACATAAACAAAGTGATAAGGGATGTCGGTGTAAATGTACTGGCGAGCAGATGCTTTGTTGACGTTGAGCTGAAACAAACTCTCGAGTTTGGTATTGCCAGTATAGCAGCCAGTAGCGCTTTCTCCTTGCGCCCTTCTTCAAGAATTATGCGTTGCTGATTAGGCTTGTGAACAGTAAGACGCATGACATTATGAGAGCGGTCGTGCATTTTCGATTCGCGGAGACTCCAAATTGCTTCTGGGGCCCTCACATATCGGCAGTCAATGTAGTTGTTGATCTCATTGTTTCGAATTTCATTCTGCCCAGCTGAGTTGATGATGATGTTGGCACAGTCATAGGCTTTGAAGATGTATTTATATATTTACTTCATGAATAACAATGAACTGCATGCTTCCACATTGATATGGGCGTTGTATTTGTATGTAAGATATGGATTGTACGGCACCACGAAGCGATTATCCATTAGAGCTCCCCGCACCATAACTTGCGTGTCACGACGTCGTCGATATAATGGGTAGCCACTTACATTTGGAATCGTCTGCTCATTGAACTCCTTCGTAAAATGCTTTTAGCAATGCCCATTCTTCATACAGGGTGCATTCTAGTGACAATCGCCGCTGAGCTGAAGACATGTGTGAAACGCCTTGATGTTCAGATGCAGCTTTGGCGGCTCGATAGGCTTGAAGCTGAGCTAAAGACATGTGTGAAACGCGTTGATGTTCAGATGCATTCTAATCTAATGTACACAAAGTATATAATAAACACAAACTGGTATCTACTTCAACACAAATGCTGACGTCACAGGTTCGTGCGTTGTTTGGGTAATTGAAGTCCTATAATATTTTACGGCGAGAAACACCACACGCTCTGTTAATCTCGTAAAGCAAAATGATACTCAGCGTTACGGATCCACCCAGCCAGTGATTTGGGCTATTATATTGTTTACTAGGTTGTGCTGCGGCGCCGTGGCGCCTGCGGTGCCCAATTTTTTAGGGCGCCCACGGCGCCTACCTTTTTCAAAAGCCCAACTAACTTGTCCCTGTATGATAAATACCTAATATTAAACTTCCTTAAATGTACACAAAGTATTTATATAATATTTTTACAGTGCTAGTCACAACACGATTTTTAACTAATTTTAGAAAGCAGTGCACCAAATTACTGAACCAAAAAATAACTCTCTGAGTCAGTCAGCATTGTTTACAACACAAATGTTGACGTGAAAGGTTCGTGAGTTGTTTGAATAATGTTAATCTGAAAACAAAAATGATTATGATTTTTAAGTCGATATTTTCAATTTTTTTTAAAAAGCAGAGTGATGTCCCTTAGCGTTAGGCGTCAGCCATAATTGAGCGTATATATATATATATATATATATATATATATGATACTTTGTGTACATTTCAGGAAGTTTAATATTACTTATTTATCATACAAAAACAAGTTAGTTGGGCCGATAAAAAGGTGGGCGCCACGGCGCAGCAACACAACCTAGTCTATTATATAATCACCCTCAATTATGCTGCCGTAACGCTAAGGGACATCACTCTGCTTTTTTTTAAATTGAAAATATAGACTTAAAAATCATAATCATTTTAATTTCTAGATTAACATTAACCAAACAACGCACGAACCTTTTACGTCAGCATTTGTGTTGTAAACACAGCATCGAATGATTACGCACTGTAGACGGCGCTGCCACTGAAAACCGCGTCCCACATTTTGTCGACCAGCAAAACCAGTCAAATTATGCGATTATCACCTCTCGTGAATGTTCATTCTCTTTTGGGTCGAGCAGTTCGGCTCTTAGGACCCGGTTCATTTTATCGCAAGCAAGCCTCATCAAGCGGGCATCGCCGTAGAGGTAATCCTCTGCAGGTACCGTTACTTCTCCCTCCAAATCCCCGCACAGCTCGGGGCACTCTTCGAGTACGTGGGCCACCGTCTCCTCCGGGTGGCCACACAGCCGACAGGCCAGTTCCCTTCTAGTGTTAAACTTGTACAAGTAGCTTCGTATGGAACAATGTTCAGTTCTCATTCTAGTTATGAGCGTCTGATTGCTACGTCCAGTTTTCCACCAGGAGTCGCTTTTGCTCGGTCGCGGCATGTACTGGAATACTTTTCTAGCCGTGCTTCCAGACGCCCAGCCATGAAGCCATTTCTCTCGGAAATGGTCCTTAAGCCACTATCTGACCCCCAGCTGGGTCATCGGGCGATCGGGTTGGGGCTGAGCTTAACCTTCTCTCGCCAACTTATCGACCCTGTCTGAATGAGGCTCGCCACTGTGCCCAGTGATGTACTGAAGGACTACTTTTCGGCCTCGTGCTAGGATTTCACCTACTGTTTCAAAAATGACACTGACCGTTTTCGTCTCCAGAGAGGATCGACCCACAGTCTCGAGCGAAAACCGTGAGTCGGTGAAGACTACGACGGTCGGGAAAACCTTTCTTCTTGCTAGACGTCGGCGCCCTTCCTTCAAACCCTTGCAGATCGCCTCCAGTTCGGCGTCGTGACTACTGTATGCGGCTTCGCACGGCCCTGACAGTTCAATACTGTCAGGTCCAGGTTGAGGGTATTGAATTAGTACTCTGTATTCACTTCTGCCATCCTTGAAACGTGAGCCGTCCGTGAAGACTTTTACCACGCTGTCGCCATAAGCCTCGATTGTCTTCAGAGTCTCGTCTCACTGGAGCTCGACGGGACTGGCTTTCGTCACCGCTGTATTTGCCAGAGTCAAACGTAGTTCAGGAAAGTCAAAGCTTTCATGTGGTCCTCGAGCAGGGACCAGTCGCATTCGTTCCCTGTGCTTGGGTATGGGGACTGAGTCTTCTAGTTCGTAGACCGTATCCATGAAGGATGGTCTTTTCAGTCGGGTCCTCTTTACCCACCGGTCTTGTAGTTGGAAGCAGGGTTCGTCATGCTCCAACCTACGGTATCGATCTACCGTGGTCATGATTGCCTTTTCTTGCCTTATCGCCAAGGGTTCTACGTTGGACTTGGTTATACAGCGGCTGTGGGTGTCGTACGCAACGCCCCGCATAAAAACCGTAGAGCTTGGTTTTGTATTCGATCCAGACCCTCTAGAGCCGTACGGCTCGCAAAGGCCTGGACCAGGAGGCTGTAGTCAATGGCAACCCTCACACTACGAGATAGAGAGCTCTCAGTAAACTTGCATCCGCACCCCAACTAGTGCTAGCCAGTTTCTTTACCAGGGACAGTTTAGCTGTGGCTTTGGCGCACAATTCACGTACATGGTTGTGTAGTTGAACCTTCTGGTCCAACTTGATTCCCAAGTACGTTGGTTTCCGATCCCAATTCAATCTTTTCCCACATATCTGAAGCACCACCTCGTGCTTCAGGGCATTCCGTCCATTTGGTCCGTTTTCTCCGTGTTGACTATTAGGCGCCATCGGTTGGCATAGTCTTCGATTCGATTCAGATCTTCCTGCAGCCGGTTCTGCAGTGTTGCGATGTCTTTTCCGGAACTCCATATAGCCAGATCGTCAGCAAACATGGCATTCTGCAACCCCAGAATACCTTGTAGGTCGTGGACGTAGGCTAAGAACAATGTACAACTAAGGGCGGACCCCTGTGGGAGTCCGTCCTCCAGGCGGGCTTCATTGGATAATGACTCCCCCACTCGGGTCTTGATCGTTCTGTCCGTTAGGAACGATTTTATCCAACTGTACATGTTCGCAGTGACACCTAACTGCTGCAACTTATAAAGTAGCCCTCCACGCCACACCTTGTCGAATTCCTGCTTCAGATCGAAGAACACCGCAAAGGTGTGACTCCTCGACTGGAGTTCATTTGTAATCGTCTGAATTAGCCGGAGAGCCTGGTACATCGGTTGGCGTCCCTTTCGGAACCCACCCTGAGGCATTGGAATGCATTTGGTCTTTTCGAGGAACCAGTAGAGTCGTGCGTTCACTAGTCGTTCAGCTACCTTCCCCACACACGACGTGAGGGAAATTGGCCGGTTACTGGACGGGTGTTCACCTGGTTTCCCTTCTTTGGGAATTGGGGTTATTGTGGCCTTTTTCCATAGCTTTGGCAGCGTGCCTGTTGTCCAAGTTCTATTTATTGTGAACTTTATCTGGTCCTGGTGCTTTGACAGCTTGGCACTTGTTAAGTGCGGTTTGCAACTCTTTCATTGTGAAGGGGGCCGCGAAAACTTCTAGTTGAGGGCCCTTGCTTTGTCTCCTTGAGCCTTCATTGCGCATTCGGTCGATTGTTCGGCTAAAGTCAGATCTGGCGCCTTTCTTGTTTACCTGGGCAAAGTGTTTGTTTAGCGCTCGTGCGCGCTTAATTTCACTAGCCCTTTGGCCCTTTGGTGTCGTCAAAGGGTTGGAATTCTTTGTTTTACCCGCGCCAGATAGTGCATCTAAGAGCCGCCAAACTTTTCTTCCGTCTATGAGGTAGAGTTTTTCGCACTTATTTACCCATATCGCCTTCTTTGCTTTTTCGACAGTGGCCTGGACTTCAGCCGTCAGTCTGTTGTACGCCCTACGAGCTTCGGGTGTCTTCAGCCTAGCGGCCTTTTTCCGTGCTTTTGCTCTTTGCTTCACCAATTCTGTCAGACTCTTGTCCCAGTAAGGTCTGAACTTCTGTTTCCCGTTTGTCCTTGGGATCGTTCGCCTCGCAACCCCAAGGATTGTGTCAATAAACCGCCCGTAGGTGGCATCCATGTTGTCTCCTGCAACATCCAGCAGAGCGAGCTTGGTCTCGCTCTCGGCCTCGTACTTTCGCCAATCGGCCTTACGGAACTGCCAATGCCTTTTTTCAAATCGAGGTTTGCCTGCACCAAGAACAAATTCTATCAGGATTTGGAGATGATCACTCCCAACTTCCTTTAAAACCTCCAGTCTATGCTTCGACTCTAGGTCAGCGGATATAAGCGTTAGATCTGGGCGGGACTCCGTGCTGTGTCCTGTGTGCAGTAGTGTTGGTTCACCGTCTGCGTTTTGCAGCCTGATGAGATTCGTATTTATACAGGCATCCTAGATGTAGCGGCCTGACGCGTTCCGTTCTGCATAGCCCCAGTCAGGAGACTGTGCGTTAAAGTCTCCTGCTATTATCGTTCTTCCAAAAATGACATCTTCACCAACTGGAAGTGCGATTGGATTTCTGGGCGTATTATAGACGTTCGTGATTGTAAAGCCAACGTCGCCTTTGAAAACTCTCACGGTGAGAGTATCAGTGTTGCTGTAACACTTAACTTCGAGCAGCTACATCGTTAAATCATTCCGGACCGCTGTGGCAAGACCTCGACATCGCCGGTCACACTTGCAATGGTATAGCGTGTAACCAGTGATATGAAACGGCTTCCCCTTAAGGACCATTTCTTGGAACAGTGCTACATCCACTTTTCGTTCGTGGAGTATTTTGGTTACTTCGTGTGCCTTTTGCCTTATGCCACAGACATTCAACTGTAAAACTACCAGGGCTTGTTCAGGATGGCCCTCCGCACCCATACAAGGACGGCCAGTCACCGATTGACCGCTTGGACATGGCCTGTCGTTCGTCACCATGCCTCTAAGAGGGGAGGTAGCCAACCGACCCGACGCACCACCATCCGCCGAGAAGAGGTTTAGAAGGTCCATTCCGGGACCTGCTTTTTTCGATATATGAACCATAGAATTGAGAGGGGGTAGGCAGAAATCTTCAACCCATTGAGGACGGCCCGCGTGCGTTCCGCCCCTTGCCCCGAGGGTCTTCCTGTCTTCACGTTCCTAGCCGGGCACTGTTGGGTATGGGCCTGCTCCCACACCCAGCAACGGGCCTCTCGATGAGACCATGCCCATCCCTCCAGTTATCCGGAGGGTTCCAGTGCATATGTTTTGGCGATTTCGCCGGGGTCATTCGGTTTAAGGTCGCAGCCACTTCCGCAACCCTACTATCTCCCGGGCCCCGTAAAGGCCAACCCCTTCCATTTCTTATAAAAACGTGGTTTTTAAAAATCATTTTTTTACATTTATTGATTAACCACGTTTTATTAACTCGCTTTCGTTCCTGTGGCATTGTTTGTTTGTCTGTCCATACTTTTTCAAATCTACCAACGTCAAATGAAACCACTTCAGGTGGTCCTAGAGAGCTCACAATTTTACCACAGATAGATCTTGGATGACAAAACATTGTATTAAAATTTTTTGCTTAATTTACTTCAAAGCAGACACTTTTACCTCAAAGCAGACACATAACCAAAATCATCAAATAACTGGGTCAGCTAAATTGGACTTTACACTCTAACCTCGCATTGTAATACAACAATGATGTGTCATTATAGTAGCCTTGTTGTCATACTACTTGTAGGTACTTTCGTTTTTACCTTGTGTCGAACGGTTTAGTAACTAGGGCATGAAAGCCAAAAATGGTGCTATTTTTAGCGTATGGTGTTCGCGAGGTGGTAAATTACTCTACGGTATGGTAAATTATACAGAATGGTATATGGTACTGTATAGTAAATGTTAATGTATGTTATATGGTACGGTATATGGTTTGGTATATGTTACTGTATTGTAATTGTAAATGGTACGGTATGGTATCTTGTACAGCATGGTTTATGGTACTTTATGGTAAATGTTACGGTATGGTATATGGTACGGTATATGGTTTGGTATATGTACGATATTGTAAATGGTACGGTATGGTATATTGTACTGTATGGTATATGGTACTCTATGGTAAATTTTACGGTATGGTATAAGGTACGGTACATGGTTTTTTTTATAATTTATTGTATTGTAAATGGTACGGTATGGTAAATTATAAAGAATGGTATATGGTACTTTATACGAAATGTTACGGAATGTTATATGGTACGGTATATTGTTTGGTATATGTTACTGTATTGTAAATGGTACGGTATGGTATATTGTACAGTATGGTATATGTTACTTCATGCTAAATGTTAAGGCATGTTATATGGTACTGTATATGGTTTGGTATATGTTACGGTATTGTAAATGCTAATGTATGGTATATTGTACAGCATGATATATAGTACTTTATGGTAAATGGTACGGTATGGTAATTGGTACGTTATATGGTTTTTTAAATGTTACTGTATTGTAAATGGTACGGTATGGTATATTGTACAGTATGGTATATGTTACTTTATGGTAAATGTTACGGTATACTATATGGTACTATATATGATTTGTTATATGTTACGGTATTGTAAATGGTACGGTATGGTATATTGTATATACTACTTTATGGTAAAAGTTACGGTTTGGTATATGGTACTGTATATGGTTTCGTATATGTTACGGTATTGTAAATGGTACGGTATGGTATATTGTACAGTATGGTATATCGTACTTTATGGTAAATGGTACGGTATATGGTTTTTTTTATATGTTACTGTATTGTAAATGGTACGGTATGTAATTGCACAGTATGGTATTTGGTACTTTATGTTAAATGTTACGGTATGGTATATGGTACTGTATATGGTTTGGTATATGTTACTGTATTGTAAATGGTACGGTATATTGTACAGTATGGTATATTGTACTTTATGTAAATGTTACTTTATGGTATATGGTATGGTATATGGTTTGATATATGTTACTCTATGGTAAAAGTTACGGTATGGTATATGGTACGGTATATGTTTTGGTATATGTTACTGTATTGTAAAATGGTACGGTATGGTATATTGTACAGTATGGTATATGTTACTGTCATGGTAAATGTTACGGTAGGGTATATTGTACTTTGTGGTAAATGTTACAGTATGGTATATGGTACTGTTTATGATTTGGTATATGTTACGGTATTGTAAATGGTACGGTATGGTATATTGTACAGTATGGTATATGGTACTGTATGGTATATGGTACGGTATATGGTTTTTTATATGTTACTGTATTGTAAATGGTATCGGTATGGTATATTGCACAGTATGGTATATTGTACTTTATGGTAAATGTTACGGTATGGGTATATGGTACTGTTATATGGTTTTTGTATATGCTACGGTATTGTAAATGGAATGGTATGGTTTGTCGATAGTGTGGTATTTGTACTTCATAGTGTAATGTTACGGTATGGTACATCGTATGGTATATGGTTTTGCTTTATATGTTACTGTATTGTAAATGTTACGGTATGGTATATTGCACAGTATGGTATATGCTACTTTATGGTAAATGTACGGTATGGTATATTGGTACGGTATATGTTTTTTATGTGTTACTGTATTGTATATGGTACAGTATGGTATATTGTACTTTATGGTAAATGTTACGGTATGGTATATGGTACGGTATATGGTTTGCTTTATGTTACTGTATTGTAAATGGTACGCTATGGTATATTGTACACTATGGTATATGGTACTTTATGGTAAATGGTACGGTAAATGGTAAATGGTACATTATGGTAAATGGTACGGTATGGTAATTGGTACGGTATATGTTTTTATGTGTTACTGTATTGTAAATGGTACGGTATGGTATATTGTACAGTATGGTATATGTTACTCTATTGTAAATGTTACTGTATGGTATATGGTACGGTATATGGTTTGGTATATGTTACTGTATTGTGAATGGTACGGTATGGTATATTGTACAGTATGGTATCTGTTACTTCATTGTAAATGTTACGGTATGGTATGTCGTACTGTATATGATTTGGTATTTTACGGTATTTTAAATGGTACGGTATGGTATATTGTACTTTGTTGTAAATGTTACGGTATGGTATATGGTACTGTTTATGATTTGGTATATGTTACGGTATTGTAAATGGTACGGTATGGTATATTGTACAGTATGGTATATGGTACTGTATTGTATATGTTACGGTATATGGTTTTTTATATGTTACTGTATTGTAAATGGTACGGTATGGTATATTGCACAGTATGGTATATGGTACTTTATGGTAAATGTTACGGTATGGTATATGGTACTGTATATGGTTTGGTATATGTTACTGTATTGTAAATGGTACGGTATATTGTACAGTATGGTATATTGTACTTTATGGTAAATGTTACGGTATGGTATATTGTACAGTATGGTATATGGTACTTTATGGAAAATGATACGGTAGGGTAATTGGTAGGGTATATATTTTTTATATTTAACTGTATTGTAAATGGTACAGTATTGTATATTGTACAGAATGGTATATGGTAATTTATGGTAAATGTTACGGTATGGTATATGGTATGTTATATGGTTTGGTATTTCTAACGGTATTGTAAATGGTACGGTATGGTATATTGTACAGTACGGTATATGGTACTTTATGGTAATTGTTACGGTATTGTATATGGTATGGTATATGGTTAGATATATGTTACGATATTTTGAATGGTACGGTATGTTATATTGTACAGTATGGTATATGGTACTTTATGGTAAATGTTACGGTATGGTATATGGTACGGTATATGGTTGGTATATGTTACTGTATTGTAAATGGTACGGTATGTTAAATTATACAGAATGATATATGGTATTGCATAGTAATGTTACAGTATGTTATATGGTACGGTATATGGTTTGCTTTATGTTACTGTATTGTAAATGGTACGCTATGGTATATTGTACAGTATGGTATATGGTACTTTATGGTAAATGTTACGGTAAATGGTAAATGGTACATTATGGTAAATGGTACGGTATGGTAATTGGTACGGTATATGTTTTTTATGTGTTACTGTATTGTAAATGGTACGGTATGGTATATTGTACAGTATGGTATATGTTACTCTATTGTAAATGTTACGGTATGGTATATGGTACGGTATATGGTTTGGTATATGTTACTGTATTGTGAATGGTACGGTATGGTATGTGGTACTGTATATGATTTGGTATGTTACGGTATTGTAAATGGTACGGTATGGTATATTGTACTTTGTGGTAAATGTTACGGTATGGTATATGGTACTGTTTATGATTTGGTATATGTTACGGTATTGTAAATGGTACGGTATGGTATATTGTACTTTGTGGTAAATGTTACAAAAAAAATACAAAATACACAAACAAATTGTGCAATGAAAACAATAAATTTGAGCTTTATTTTTAGACTGATACGACAGTAAACGTTTCGGCTAATGCCTTCATCAGTACAACATAAAATACATTCTTACAATACTTACATAAGTAATAATAACATTCTTAAAAAATATTGTATTTTAAAATATTTATGTTAAATAAAAAGAAAGGAAAAACAAAAACAAACATGGACACAGGATATAGCAAAAAGGGGGAAGTATCCAAAGTTACAGTAAAAACCACAACGGGAACAAGATTATGCAGTTAAGTAAAATTATGAATTTGGTTAATTCCATATGGAGCCAACGTACCAAATCTTTTTATGAGTCTATTTTCCATGTGGACTCTATCATGGGTATTGCTTGCATATAAAATACCAGTTACTGCAATATCTGATATGCCGTTATGGTCAACACTGTTAAAATGTTTAGAAACAGGACATTGAGCCTGTTTATTTATATTATACAGGTGTTCTCTAAACCGATCTCCAAGACGACGACCAGTCTCACCCACGTAAATTTTATTACACCTCTTGCAAAGAATTGCATAAATCACGTTGCGACTTGTGCAAGTGAATCCATCTTTTATTAAGAATTTTTCAAGAGGGAAAGAAATGTTGTTAATTTCCATCACATATGGACAAGTATTGCAACGGTTACGGTTGCAACCTTTTGTTCCAATATATGCTTTCATTGTGGGAAGGTGACTTCTTACAAGAATATCTCTGAGGCTTCTATCTCTCCGGAAAGCAAAAAGAGGAGGTTTTTTGAAGACCTGCTGAGTTAGAGGGTCAGCCATAAGGATTGGTCGGTTTTTGAGAATCACCTGGCGAGCTTTAAAATTATGAGGATGAAAAGTTAAAATAAATTTTGATCGATCACATTGATCAGAAACAGATGATTTAAATGTATCCTGTCTGGTCATGCCTTTAATTCGATTGACAGCGGATATTAAAACTGTTTCCGGGTATGACCTTCTTCGAAAAAAATCCAGCATTTCATTACTTTTCTCCAAAAAGTCTGCCTCATCACTGCAGAGTCGTTTAAGTCTCAATAGTTGCGAAAATGGGATAGAGCTCTTACAAGATTCAGGATGGGACGATGAATACATAAGGAAACTATGGCTGTCTGTAGACTTGTAAAAAATTGATGTGGATATTTTATTTTCTTTCAATTTAATTTGTATATCCAAAAAATTAACAGCACTTCTATGGATTGTTGAAGTAAATTTGATCGAAGAATGGAAGTTACCGACGAAGTCAATAAAACTTTGCAATTGTTGCATGTTCATTTTTGTAATTCCAATGCAATCGTCAATGTATCTCCTGTAGTACTCTGGAGAGATACCTTTGTAATTTTCACTCCATAGGTGTTCCAAATGGCCCATAAATATGCATGCATAACTTGGTCCCATTTTCGTTCCCATAGCAACTCCACTAATTTGATCAAAAAACTGTCCGTTGAACTCAAACGAGTTTAAATTTAGGACCAGCTCAGTTAATCGTAGTATGGCACTTGCGGGGATCTTGAGATTTGCCTTCTTGTTGAGAAAAAATGAGATTGCAGAGAGGCCATCGGCATGAGGAATAGACGTGTACAATGAAGAAACGTCCATTGTAAATAGTAAATGATCTTCATTGGGTAAAACCAAGGAATCCAGAGATTTTAACATATGGCTAGTGTCCTTAATGAAAGATGGTAAATTAGCAACAATAGGTTGAAAAACAGTATCCAAAAAATCGGAAATTAATTCAGTAGGACAAGAGCAGGCGGAGACAATTGGTCTTCCAGGGTTTCCCAGCTTGTGTATTTTTGGTAATAAGTATAAACATGGTTTACCAAGATCACTGTCATAAATACGTAAATTTTTTGCAGAGGATGGTAATTGACCACAATCTATAAGTTCTTCAATGGTCTCCTTAACAATTTCATTATTACAAATAATAGGATCGTTAGTCCTTGGGTTGTACAAATTTGCATTATTTAATTGTTTGGAGGCCTCTTCAATGTAGAGTCTCTTATCCCACACCACCACAGCTCCACCTTTATCTGCCGGCTTGATAACAATGTCTTGGCGTTTTTTCAGTTGGAAAAGTGCTCGCCATTCTTCTTTCGATAAATTGGATTTGTTCAGAGGAGTTTGGCGAATATTTTGGATTTGATTTTCCGTACTTTTAATGTAAAGGTCAAGAGCTTTAGATTGATCGGAAGGAGGGGTCCATGTTGATTTACGTTGCCGATGTACAGGAAATTCACTGTCATCCTCATCGTTATTCGCAGGGGTACCATAGAAGTAAAGCTGCAATCTCATTGAGCGAAAGAAACGATGGGCATCTGATAGTAATTGGTATTTATCACTTGAGGCCCGAAGAGGAATGAATTTGAGACCTTTACTCAGAACTGATCTTTCTGGCTCAGAAAGTGTAAGATCCGGTGGAATACAGACGACTAAGTTTGATTCATTATCCGTTACGTGAGACGTTGTAACTTTAGGATTATTTGCAGTTTTAAGATGTTCAATCTTTCTTTTTTTGGCTCCAGATAATAAGTTGTAAAGCTCCCTATTGAGACCATGAATTATCCAGTGAATGAGATTGAATAGCAAGTTGTTATTATGAGTATTCACACGAAGTTGATCCTCCAATTTGTTAATTTTAATAGTTAGTTGAGAAATTAAACGCCTGTGAGAGTCCAAAACAATCCTCATACGTCCATAAGCACATCTCTTGTCAATGGCAGAAAGTTTGAGTCGATCAAAAGAATTAAAGGCACCAGCAGCAGGATGAAAATATGTTTTAAAACCTTTTGGAACAAGATTTTTATGAATACAATTGTTTAAAAAATTGACATGTGTGGTATATCGAGTCTTCTTAAATATATTGAACGCCAGTTCTGTACAATTTTTTGATAAAACTGTTGGTAAAAGACTAAATGAAGTAATAATAAAGTTACGGAATTGATTTTGAACAAGTTTAGATGACGTCATTTGCAAAAAATGTATTAAAAAATGTTTGACATAATTAAAAAAGTGTAAATTAATGGTAAGAAACAAAGAATTGGGGATAAAATAATAATAGTACAAATACAAATGAAGAAAAATATATCTCTACTCTAGTTCTAACAAAATGGAATAAAATTATAACGATATATCAAATACAGATATTTAGCATTAATAACAATTAGACACAAGACATATATCAAGTAGCAGTCAGAATTTAAGATTAATACATCATATAGAATGGGACTGCAATAAAGCTTTTAAATAAAATACAAAATACACAAACAAATTGTGCAATGAAAACAATAAATTTGAGCTTTATTTTTAGACTGATACGACAGTAAACGTTTCGGCTAATGCCTTCATCAGTACAACATAAAATACATTCTTACAATACTTACATAAGTAATAATAACATTCTTAAAAAATATTGTATTTTAAAATATTTATGTTAAATAAAAAGAAAGGAAAAACAAAAACAAACATGGACACAGGATATAGCAAAAAGGGGGAAGTATCCAAAGTTACAGTAAAAACCACAACGGGAACAAGATTATGCAGTTAAGTAAAATTATGAATTTGGTTAATTCCATATGGAGCCAACGTACCAAATCTTTTTATGAGTCTATTTTCCATGTGGACTCTATCATGGGTATTGCTTGCATATAAAATACCAGTTACTGCAATATCTGATATGCCGTTATGGTCAACACTGTTAAAATGTTTAGAAACAGGACATTGAGCCTGTTTATTTATATTATACAGGTGTTCTCTAAATGTTACAGTATGGTATATGGTAGGGTATTTGGTTTGGTATATGTTACGGTATTGTAAATGTTACGCTATGGTATATTTTCAGTATGGTATATTTTACTTTATGGTAAATGTTACTGTAAATGGTAAATGGTACTTTATGGTGAATGGTACGGTATGGTAATTGGTACGGTATAAGTTTTTTATGTGTTACTGTAGTGTAAATGGTACGGTGTGGTATATTGCACAGTATGGTATATGGTACTTTATGGTAAATGTTACGTAATGGTATATGGTATGGTATATGATTTAGTATATTTTACTGTATTGTAAATGGTACAGTATGGTATATTGTACAGTATGGTATATGGTACTTTATGGTAAATGTTACAGTATGGTATATGGTAAGGTATATGGCTTGGTATATGTTACTGTATTGTAAATGGTACGGTTTGGTATATTGTACAGTTTGGTATATGTTACTCTATGTTAAATTTTACGGTATGGTATTTGGTTTGGTATATGTTACTGTATTGTAAATGGTACGGAATGGTATATTGTACAGTATAGTATATGTTACTTCATTGTAAATGTTAAGGTATGGTTATTGGTACGGTATATGGTTTGGTATATGGTACTGTATTGTAAATTGTACAGTATGGTATATGGTACTGTATGGTAAATGTTACGGTATGGTTATTGGTACGGTATGTGGTTTTTTATTTGTTACTGTGTTGTAAATGGTACGGTATGGTATATTTTACGGTGTGGTATATGTTACTTTATGGTAAATGTTACTTTATGGTATATGGTACGGTATATGATTTGGTATAAATTACGGTATTGTAAATGGTATGGTATGGTATATTGTACAGTATGTTATGTTAAGTATTTTGCTCTATTGTCTAGGAGTAATATTAATCATTTGGCTCCAGCCCCCAGTACTACAATACGTAAGTACAAGTTAGAACTACACAACTACGTATAAATACTACTATATCTAAACACATACAAATAATGACGCACAACACCTCTTTATACAAAAGAGATAATATTTAATACATTAAATAAATATAAATATATATATAAATACGAAATAGAATATATTTAGCAACATATATGGTTAGACAATACACTACATAAGACAAACGACTGAATCTAACAATGATTCGCGTTTGACCCAACTCCCCTCTGGTCAAACGGGTGTGGCCAATGGATGAGTGACTGTTACTTCTACGTCACTGCCTCTATCTGCTCCGCAGTCAGGCGTAGCGTCTCCCAATTTGGTTGGGCAATTCTTTTCCGGAGGTCAGTCCGGGGTCAAGACTCAGCTATGTGGAATGATTGACAGTCTGCTTGGTCTGCTCACAGGGATGAGCGTCTTCCACAGTGGTTCTCACGTTTAGAGATGGGGTCGCCTTGTCCCCTTCTTCAAAGCAGCACGTCTCCTGTCTGGTCTGCTATAGGTTAGCTTGCCTAACCGCTATTCTCCGCTATGACCTACTAGCTGAAGACAATAAAAATAGTGCACACCTTAACTAACAATCAATAATCAATATAGTTAAGAATAAAAGCATTTAACTATATACAAAAAAACATTTCAACTGCTATTACTAAGTACTCAACCTGGGAACAAACTTCTCAGCTAGGCTCCTCTAATCGAACAGTCTAACACCTCAGAACTCAATCTTATGGTGGTCTGTGACTGTGATCTTCTGAGAGAGAGAGGACGCCTTAGGGTTTTGCTGGGGTATATATTGGGCTGCTCACCGCGTGGGTGGCGACCCGCTGTCCTAGATTCCTAGCCGTTATTATTGGCTATTCAACTGGGTGGCATGGGTCAGCGTGCAACTCTTAATTTGATTGGTCAGCCCTCATGTACCAATTCCTTTGCACGTGCTCGCATGCATACATTCAGGCGTCATCAGGCACCTGACACGTGATCACATGTGACTTAAGTAGTTGTAGCGTCCTAATAAATTTTCCATGACCCATCAGATTATTCCAAAATCTTTGTCCACTCAAGGTCAGCGTCTGAACCCCTATCCCCCAATGGTTCTAAAATTCTAATAGTAACAGTTCTCAAAAGTATATTGAGTTACTATTCAACATGTTATATGGTACTTTGTGGTAAAAGTTACGGTGTGGTATATGGTAGGGTATATGGTTTGGTATATGTTACGGTATTGTAAATGGTACGGTATGGTATATTGTACAGTATGATATATTTTACTTTATGGTAAATGTTACAGTATACTCTATGGTACTATATATGATTTGTTATATGTTTCGGTATTGTAAATGGTACGGTATGGTATATTTTACAGTATGGTATATGGTACTTTATGGTAAATGTTAAGGTATTGTATATATTTCGGTATATGGTTTGGTATAAGTTACTGTAATGTAAATGGTACGGTATGGTATATGGTACTTTATGGTAAATGATACGTTACGGTTTTTTGTACACTATATGGTTTTTTATATGTTACTGTATTGTAAATGGTACACTATGGTAAATTATACAGAATGGTATATGATATTGTATAGTAAATGTTACGTTATGTTATATGGTACGGCATATGTTTTGGTATATGTTACTATATTGTAAATGTTACGGTATGGTATATTGCACAGTATTGTATATGTAACTTAATGGTAAATGTTACGGTATGGTATATGGTACTGTATATGGTTTGTTATATGTTACGGTATTGTAAATGGTACTGTATGGTATATTGTACAGTATGGTATATGGTACTTTATGGTAAATGATACGGTATGGTAATTGGTACAGTATATGGTTTTTTATATGTTACTGTATTGTAAATGGTATGATATGGTATATTGTACAGTATGGTATATGGTACTGTATATGGTTTGTTATATGTTACGGTATTGTAAATGGTACGGTATGGTATATTGTACTTTGTGGTAAATGTTACGGTATGGTATATGGTACTGTTTATGATTTGGTATATGTTACGGTATTGTAAATGGTACGGTATGGTATATTGTACTTTGTGGTAAATGTTACAGTATGGTATATGGTAGGGTATATGGTTTGGTATATGTTACGGTATTGTAAATGGTACGCTTTGGTATATTGTACAGTATGGTATATGGTACTTTATGGTAAATGGTACGGTATGGTAATTGGTACGGTATATGTTTTTTTATGTGTTACTGTATTGTAAAATGGTACGGTATGGTATATTGTACAGAATGGTATATGGTACTTTATGGTAAATGTTACGGTATGGTATATGGTACTGTATATGATTTGTTATATGTTACGGTATTGTAAATGGTACAGTATGGCATATTGTACTTTGTGGTAAATGTTACAGTATGGTATATGGTAGGGTATATGGTTTTGTATATGTTACGGTATTGTAAATGGTACGCTATGGTATATTGTACAGTATGGTATATTTTATTTTATGGTAAATGTTACGGTAAATAGTAAATGGTACTTTATGGTAAATGGTACGGTATGGTAAATGGTACGGTATATGTTTTTTATGTGTTACTGTATTGTAAATGGTACGGTTTGGTATATTGTACAGTATGGTATATGTTACTCTATTGTAAATGTTACGGTATGGTATATGGTACGGTATATGGTTTGGTATATGTTACTGTATTGTGAATGGTACGGTATGGTATATTGTACAGTATGGTATATGTTACTTCATTGTAAATGTTACGGTATGGTATGTGGTACTGTATATGATTTGGTATGTTACGGTATTTTAAATGGTACGGTATGGTATATTGTACTTTGTGGTAAATGTTACGGTATGGTATATGGTACTGTTTATGATTTGGTATATGTTACGGTATTGTAAATGGTACGGTATGGTATATTGTACAGTATGGTATATGGTACTGTATGGTATATGGTACGGTATATGTTTTTTTATATGTTACTGTATTGTAAATGGTACGGTATGGTTTATTGCACAGTATGGTATATGGTACTTTATGGTAAATGTTACGGTATGGTATATGGTACTGTATATGGTTTGGTATATGTTACTGTATTGTAAATGGTACGGGTATATTGTACAGTATGGTATATTGTACTTTATGGTAAATGTTACGGTATGGTATATTGTACAGTATGGTATATGGTACTTCATTGTAAATGTTACGGTATGGTATGTGGTACTGTATATGATTTGGTATGTTACGGTATTTTAAATGGTACGGTTTGGTATATTGTACAGTATGGTATATGGTACTGTATGGTATATGGTACGGTATATGGTTTTTTATATGTTACTGTATTGTAAATGGTACGGTATGGTATATTGCACAGTATGGTATATGGTACTTTATGGTAAATGTTACGGTATGGTATATGGTACTGTATATGGTTTGGTATATGTTACTGTATTGTAAATGGCACGGTATATTGTACAGTATGGTATATTGTACTTTATGGTAAATGTTACGGTATGGTATATTGTACAGTATGGTATATGGTACTTTATGGAAAATGATACGGTAGGGTAATTGGTACGGTATATGTTTTTTTATTTTTAACTGTATTGTAAATGGTACAGTATTGTATATTGTACAGAATGGTATATGGTAATTTATGGTAAATGTTACGGTATGGTATATGGTATGGTATATGGTTTGGTATATGTTACGGTATTGTAAATGGTACGGTATGGTATATTGTACAGTATGGTATATGGTACTTTATGTAAATGTTACGGTATGGTAATATGGTATGGTATATGGTTTTGTTATATGTTACTGTATTGTAAATGGTACGGTATGGTATATTGTACAGTATGGTATATGGTACTTTATGGTAAATGTTACGGTATGGTATATGGTACGGTATATGGTTTGGTATATGTTACTGTATTGTAAATGGTACGGTATGTATATTGTACAGAATGGTATATGGTATTTATGTAATGTTACGGTATGGTATATGGTACGGTATATGGTTTGCTTTATGTTACTGTATTGTAAATGGTACGCTATGGTATATTGTACAGTATGGTATATGGTACTTTATGGTAAATGGTACGGTAAATGGTAAATGGTACATTATGGTAAATGGTACGGTATGGTAATTGGTACGGTATATGTTTTTTATGTGTTACTGTATTGTAAATTGTACGGTATGGTATATTGTACAGTATGGTATATGTTACTCTATTGTAAATGTTACGGTATGATATATGGTACGGTATATGGTTTGGTATATGTTACTGTATTGTGAATGGTACGGTATGGTATATTGTACAGTATGGTATCTGTTACTTCATTGTAAATGTTACGGTATGGTATGTGGTACTGTATATGATTTGGTATGTTACGGTATTTTAAATGGTACGGTATGGTATATTGTACTTTGTGGTAAATGTTACGGTATGGTATATGGTACTGTTTATGATTTGGTATATGTTACGGTATTGTAAATGGTACGGTATGGTATATTGTACAGTATGGTTTATGGTACTGTATGGTATATGGTACGGTATATGGTTTTTTATATGTTACTGTATTGTAAATGGTACGGTATGGTATATTGCACAGTATGGTATATGGTACTTTATGGTAAATGTTACGGTATGGTATATGGTACTGTATATGGTTTGGTATATGTTACTGTATTGTAAATGGTACGGTATATTGTACAGTATGGTATATTGTACTTTATGGTAAATGTTACGGTATGGTATATTGTACAGTATGGTATATGGTACTTTATGGAAAATGATACGGTAGGGTAATTGGTACGGTATATGTTGTTTTATATTTAACTGTATTGTAAATGGTACAGTATTGTATATTGTACAGAATGGCATATGGTAATTTATGGTAAATGTTACGGTATGGTATATGGTATGGGTATATGGTTTGGTATATGTTACGGTATTGTAAATGGTACGGTATGGTATATTGTACAGTATGGTATATGGTACTTTATGGTAAATGTTACGGTATGGTATATGGTATGGTATATGGTTAGATATATGTTACGATATTATGAATGGTACGGTATGGTATATTGTACAGTATGGTATATGGTACTTTATTGTAAATGTTACGGTATGGTATATGGTACGGTATATGGTTTGGTATATGTTACTGTATTGTAAATGGTACGGTATGTTATATTATACAGTATGGTATATGGTACTTGTATGTAAATGTTACGGTATGTTATATGGTACGGTATATGTTTTGGTATATGTTACTGTATTGTAAATGGTACGCTATGGTATATTGTACAGTATGGTATATTTTACTTTATGGTAAATGTTACGGTAAATGGTACGCTATGGTATATTGTACAGTATGGTATATTTTACTTTATGGTAAATGTTACGGTATGGTAAATGGTACTTTCTGGTAAATGTTACGGTTTGGTATATTGTAC